>JAJOZX010009081.1:90000-170000 GCA_023014485.1 Bathynomus jamesi
CCCATTTTCAAGGCCTAATAAATAAAAGCTAAAATTAATACATGACAAAAATATATGAATGTCGAGAACTAAACCTAATTTAGAGTACAAAATTAAAATTGTTCAAGAATAAAAATTAAAAATTACAAAGCAGAAACAGGCATAAGCCAAAATCAAATCAAAAGTAAAAATTACATAAATGACAAAAATATACGAGTGATAAAAATAAAACTTAAAACTAAAAACATTCAAACGTAAAATAGTTAAAAAACTTTATTAATAAAAAGTTAAACGGAATAAGAAGTTAAACGAAAAATCACAAGAGCAAACCAACATACCATGCTCACTTGACAGCCACAAAAAACTGAGGCGAAAAGGAGACAGGGTCACAAGGGAACAATTTTTAGTATGTAGTTATTCTAATTAATATAAAGGGGGGTAACAGCTAGAATCAATATTTAAACTGGAGTTCAAAAATTTAATACACAAAGATTCGTAAATACGGAGGGAGGACGAGCATTTTAATGATTTAAGAATTTTAAAATTGTTAACAGAAATGTCACCCTTACACTTGATAGAATTATTTCTAATAGCAGACTACATATTCCTTTTTCGACAAAACTTTCCCTGTCCTATGGCTAATACCCATATGGGAGCAAAATCTCGCTTGCAAGGAACGAACTGTACTGCCAACGTAGTTTTTCTGTGAACACCCAGGGCAGGTAAACAAATAAACAACGGAACAGCTCATCGCAGGGGGTATTTTGTCCTTACATTGGAAAAAACATCGAAGGGTATTATTATTTACAAAAGCAATCTTAAAATCAGTGTGAAAATAAAATTTCCTCACAACACAACAATTGCTTTTTCACAAAAGTGTTAAAATGGTAGATATCAGGTAAAACAAGATATTTACAATTCTTAGGAACATCATACGTTGGGATAAGGTTGGGGAAATATACATCATTAAGAAATTTACCAATAACACCTCCTACAAGATCCCGTGGAAAACCATTTTTAAAGAAAAAATCAGTAAGGAATTCAAACTCATTATGAAGCAGAGCAAAGTTCGAACAAATATTATAAGCTCTATGCACCAAAGTGCGGATGAAATTTAATTTGTAATTAAAGTCGCAAAAACTATAAAATTAAAACCCAAACCCGTAAACGTAGGCTTCCGGTATGTAGAAGTTAAAACGGTCGAGCCTGATTTGGAGACCAAAACATTAAGGAAAGGAATAGAACCTTCAACTTCCTTTTCCTGCATAAATACAATGTTCTTATGCAGTGTGTTCAGAAAACTTAGAAACTGAACTGATTGATTATCCATTTGGAATAGAGTAAACGTATCATCAACATAACTAACGTCTGTACAATTTGGGCTTAAGGTGAGGGGGGCACTCACAGAAGACCCTTTTCTCAAGATGCGACATGAAAATATTTACAAAAACGGGACCCAAGGGGCTCCCCATCCCCACTCCATCCAGCTGACGGTAAACTACCCCTTGAAAACTAAAGAAGTTATCCTTAACTGCCAAATTCGGAAGCTGCTCAAACTGTGCTCTGCCAAAGCCGTGAAAAAGTGAGTTCGGCTGTGGAAAAGCTTTATTCAAAATAATTGCAATGGTCTCATCCAAAGGGACATTTGTAAAGAGGGAAGATACATCGAAACTTGTCATAAACAAAGAATTCATATCAAACTTCTTAATTTCCGACGCAAAGGAAATTAACACTGTACGAGTGCACGGTAAATGAAGATAACAGTGGGACAAGAAATTTGGCAAGTTTGTAATTAGTTTTCAAGGGGTAGTTTACCGTCAGCTGGATGGAGTGGGGATGAGAAGTCCCTTGGGTCCCGTTTTTGCAAATATTTTCATGTCGCATCTTGAGAAAAGGGTCTTCTGTGAGTGCCCCCCCTTCACCTTAAGCCTAAATTGTACAGACGTTATGTTGATGATACGTTTACTCTATTCCAAACGGATAATCAATCAGTTCAGTTTCTAAGTTTTCTGATCACACTGAATAAGAACATTGTATTTACGCAGGAAAAGGAAGTTGAAGGTTCTGTTCCTTTCCTTGATGTTTTGGTCTCCAAATCTGGCTCGACCGTTTTAACTTCTACATACCGGAAGCCTACGTTTACGGGTTTGGGTTTTAATTTTATAGTTTTTGCGACTTTAATTACAAATTAAATTTCATTCGCACTTTGGTGCATAGAGCTTATAATATTTGCTCGAACTTTGCTCTGCTTCATAATGAGTTTGAATTCCTTACTGATTTTTTCTTTAAAAATGGTTTTCCACGGGATCTTGTAGGAGGTGTTATTGGTAAATTTCTTAATGATGTATATTTCCCCAACCTTATCCCAACGTATGATGTTCCTAAGAATTGTAAATATCTTGTTTTACCTGATATCTACCATTTTAACACTTTTGTGAAAAAGCAATTGTTGAGTGTTGTGAGGAAATTTTATTTTCACACTGATTTTAAGATTGCTTTTGTAAATAATAATACCCTTCGATGTTTTTTCCAATGTAAGGACAAAATACCCCCTGCGATGAGCTGTTCCGTTGTTTATTTGTTTACCTGCCCTGGGTGTTCACAGAAAAACTACGTTGGCAGTACAGTTCGTTCCTTGCAAGCGAGATTTTGCTCCCATATGGGTATTAGCCATAGGACAGGGAAAGTTTTGTCGAAAAAGGAATATGTAGTCTGCTATTAGAAATAATTCTATCAAGTGTAAGGGTGACATTTCTGTTAACAATTTTAAAATTCTTAAATCATTAAAATGCTCGTCCTCCCTCCGTATTTACGAATCTTTGTGTATTAAATTTTTGAACTCCAGTTTAAATATTGATTCTAGCTGTTACCCCCCTTTATATTAATTAGAATAACTACATACTAAAAATTGTTCCCTTGTGACCCTGTCTCCTTTTCGCCTCAGTTTTTTGTGGCTGTCAAGTGAGCATGGTATGTTGGTTTGCTCTTGTGATTTTTCGTTTAACTTCTTATTCCGTTTAACTTTTTATTAATAAAGTTTTTTAACTATTTTACGTTTGAATGTTTTTAGTTTTAAGTTTTATTTTTATCACTCGTATATTTTTGTCATTTATATAATTTTTACTTTTGATTTGATTTTGGCTTATGCCTGTTTCTGCTTTGTAATTTTTAATTTTTATTCCTGAACAGTTTTAATTTTGTACTCTAAATTAGAGTTGCCCGAAACATCGGCTGCAGCCAAATATAATGACTTTTTTGCTCTACGTCTTCGTTTTTATCCTATATATGTACTGTACGTACACTGTATATATATATTTGTAGTAAGTTGAAAAATTAATGATTGTTATTTGTAGTGTAGTAAATGGGTTTTATATATATATATATATAGTCATGCGGTTTGCTTCTACAAAGCTTCAATTTAATATTTAGGAGAAATCCAATGACAAGGAGGAATGTAAATGCCATGAAAAGTCTTCTTTAATGCGCAACGTTTCGAGCAATACGCTCATCATCAGGCTAGATAATAACAATATGAAATTAGAATCAATAAATAAATGTGAACAAGACAAAATAATTTCCATAAAACCTATTCAGTAAAAGCAAATTTTAAAAAGACTAAAAGAAGAGGGTTAAATTCAAAGTTATAAAAATTTACATATAAAATTAACCAGAAATTTAAAAAGCTATTTTAAATTACATATAGTAAATTTGAAATTAGTACACTGGAATAATTAACACTAATACAATGGAATAATTAACACTACGAACCTTTCAATGCTGGTTCCGAGGCACGAGTAATTTAAAACAAAACAAAACAGGAAACAAGCTATGGGTTGAGCGGTTGGAGTTATAAGTTAGGGGAGGGGGGATTATAAAAAATTGGGGAGGGGGGAGGGGAGTTGGGGAGGGGGTTTATAAAAAATTTAGAGGGACAGCTGAGGAATCCACGTTTAGAGAAGGGGTCAATGTTTTAATATAAAGAGATTCCAAAATTCTAAGTGAGTTAGGACAAGAATTACAACCGAGAATTTTAAAATTATCTAAAGTGACATCAGTTTTACATTTTATACTGTGTTCCCGAATACTGGAGGCTTCTTTTTTATTTAAAATTTTACCTGTTCGGCAACTTATTCCCATATGCGAATAAAATCTAGTCCTGAGGGAGCGCACGGTGCTGCCAATGTAAGTACCAAGGAGACACTTGGGCAGGTAAATAAATATACAACACCGCTACGCAACGAATCAGGAGTTCGATCCTTCGCTGAGAAAAAGCTACCTAAAGACATTTTGTTAATAAATATAATGCGAAAATCAGTATGATAAAAAAATTTTCTTAACAACTTTGTAAATTTAAGTTTAAATTCTTTATTCATGGGACCCATTTCAGGTACCAGGAAATATTTTATATCTTTAGGCACTGAAATACAGGAAAGTTGAGGGCTATAAACATTATTTAAGAAAGATCTTATTAGTTTATCTACATATTGAACAGGAAAACTATTATTGGTAAAATATGATCTTAAATTATTAAATTCATCGTTTAGTAAGGTAAAACTAGAGGTCAAATTATATCCTCTGAACAAGAGTGTTTTAATACACGACATCTTATAGTTAAAATCAGTAAAACTAAAGAAATTCATGCCCAAACCAGTAAAAGTGGGTTTCCTGTAAACTGATGTAGTAATAGAATCACCTTTTTTCGAAATTAAAAGATCTAAAAAGGGAAGGGAGCCATTTTTCTCAGTTTCCATTGTATAAGTTATATTGGGGTGCAGAGAATTTAAGAAGTTAAAAAATTGTTGCGCTTGTACAGCATTATCAAAAACAGCTATCGAGTCATCCACGAAGCGTCGATAGAAAATTGGTTTACAATGGGTGGGAGATTGTCTAAAAATTACACTTTCTAAATGAGTCATAAAAAAATCAGCTGATAGAGGTCCGACGGGTGATCCCATCCCAACACCATCAATTTGTTGGTAAACCTTATTATTGAAAGTAAAATAACATTGCTTAAAAACCAATTCTAAAAGTTCCTTAAAATAAAACCATGAAAAACCATGAAAACTATCATCAGAGCTAAAAACCCTATCTAAAATAATGGCAATAGTTTCTGATACAGGTACATTCGTGAAAAGCGACTTTACATCAAAACTGACAAAAAACTTTTTTGAATCGAAATTCTTACTAAGAAGATCTTTTTGAAATTCATAAGAGTTATTTATAGTACAGTATAAGCATTTTTCGCAAAAGGTGACAGGAGACCAACAACAAATTTTGACAATTGAAAGGTAGGTAAGTTATACGAAGCTAAAATAGGACGGAGAGGTGTTCCAACTTTATGGATTTTAGGCAAACAGTATAATTGAGCAAGATCAGAACCAGATACGAACAACTGAGAGTAAGTATCATTTTTTATTATCTTTAAAGACTTTAATCGTGACAAAAATCTATTAACTTGGTCTTCCAACCTTAAAATGACTTTATTGACGGGTTCAAGAATTTGTTTGAATTTGCTAACATCACTTAGGATTTCATTAGTTTTATTTATGTAATCAGATTTATTCAAAATAACAACTCCGTTGCCCTTGTCCGGTCTAGTCACAACAATCTCCTGGTTCTTTGCCAAATTCTTAATAACCTGCAAGTCACTCTTCTTAAATATGAAAGATTTAAATTTAAGGTTTCTAAGTTTGTGAAAAAATTCATGAGTTAAATTAGCAAACTGACATTTAAAATTATTGAAATCACCGACATGGGGAACATTTTTCAAGCCATTAAAAATTTTTTCAAAGTAAAGAAAAAACGAAGGCTTAATATTTGAAATAACGGAAGCTTAAATTGCAAGCCAAGTGAGAGTAAAAACCTTTCCCGAGGGGATAGGGTGTAACTAGAAAAATTCGAAATTACTTTATCAGAATTGAAAAAATTAGGTGAATTCAGTCCCAGGGCCTTTAACTTACGTTCATGAGTTTCAGAAATGGTAGAATGAAACTTTTCAAGTTCACGTTGTACAAGAGAAATTATTAATAAATAATCCAACAACGAAAGGGTATTTTTAAGGGTAATTATATGATGCTCAAGCGACTTATTATGCGAGTCTGAAATTTTGATTTTATAATTAATTTCATTATTTAATAAATATTCCAGGGAAGATTGATAAAATTCAGAGTCATATAGATTGTAACGATAAAGTTTGAAGTAAACGAATTTCGGGAAAACCCTGCAGGTACGACACATTTCAAGAAAATAACAATCGAGTTTTGACTTGAGAAGCTTTCGTGGAGTCTTCCAAACATGGCGATAAGCCCTAAGGCCATCTTGTCCATACCTTGAGTATATATAGTCATGCGGTTTGCTTCTACAAAGCTTCAATTTAATATTTAGGAGAAATCCAATGACAAGGAGGAATGTAAATGCCATGAAAAGTCTTCTTTAATGCGCAACGTTTCGAGCAATTTAAGGAACTTTTAGAATTGGTTTTTAAGCAATGTTATTTTACTTTCAATAATAAGGTTTACCAACAAATTGATGGTGTTGGGATGGGATCACCCGTCGGACCTCTATCAGCTGATTTTTTTATGACTCATTTAGAAAGTGTAATTTTTAGACAATCTCCCACCCATTGTAAACCAAATTTTCTATCGACGCTTCGTGGATGACTCGATAGCTGTTTTTGATAATGCTGTACAAGCGCAACAATTTTTTAACTTCTTAAATTCTCTGCACCCCAATATAACTTATACAATGGAAACTGAGAAAAATGGCTCCCTTCCCTTTTTAGATCTTTTAATTTCGAAAAAAGGTGATTCTATTACTACATCAGTTTACAGGAAACCCACTTTTACTGGTTTGGGCATGAATTTCTTTAGTTTTACTGATTTTAACTATAAGATGTCGTGTATTAAAACTCTCTTGTTCAGAGGATATAATTTGACCTCTAGTTTTACCTTACTAAACGATGAATTTAATAATTTAAGATCATATTTTACCAATAATAGTTTTCCTGTTCAATATGTAGATAAACTAATAAGATCTTTCTTAAATGTTTATAGCCCTCAACTTTCCTGTATTTCAGTGCCTAAAGATATAAAATATTTCCTGGTACCTGAAATGGGTCCCATGAATAAAGAATTTAAACTTAAATTTACAAAGTTGTTAAGAAAATTTTTTATCATACTGATTTTCGCATTATATTTATTAACAAAATGTCTTTAGGTAGCTTTTTCTCAGCGAAGGATCGAACTCCTGATTCGTTGCGTAGCGGTGTTGTATATTTATTTACCTGCCCAAGTGTCTCCTTGGTACTTACATTGGCAGCACCGTGCGCTCCCTCAGGACTAGATTTATTCGCATATGGGAATAAGTTGCCGAACAGGTAAAATTTTAAATAAAAAAGAAGCCTCCAGTATTCGGGAACACAGTATAAAATGTAAAACTGATGTCACTTTAGATAATTTTAAAATTCTCGGTTGTAATTCTTGTCCTAACTCACTTAGAATTTTGGAATCTCTTTATATTAAAACATTGACCCCTTCTCTAAACGTGGATTCCTCAGCTGTCCCTCTAAATTTTTTATAAACCCCCCTCCCCAACTCCCCTCCCCCCTCCCCAATTTTTTATAATCCTCCCTCCCCTAACTTATAACTCCAACCGCTCAACCCATAGCTTGTTTCCTGTTTTGTTTTGTTTTAAATTACTCGTGCCTCGGAACCAGCATTGAAAGGTTCGTAGTGTTAATTATTCCATTGTATTAGTGTTAATTATTCCAGTGTACTAATTTCAAATTTACTATATGTAATTTAAAAATAGCTTTTTAAATTTCTGGTTAATTTTAATGTAAATTTTTATAACTTTGAATTTAACCCTCTTCTTTTAGTCTTTTTAAAATTTGCTTTTACTGAATAGGTTTTATGGAAATTATTTTGTCTTGTTCACATTTATTTATTGATTCTAATTTCATATTGTTATTATCTAGCCTGATGATGAGCGTATTGCTCGAAACGTTGCGCATTAAAGAAGACTTTTCATGGCATTTACATTCCTCCTTGTCATTGGATTTCTCCTAAATATATATATATATATATATATATATATATATATAATATTATATATATATACACACACACACACATATATATATATATATATATTATATATATATATATATATATATGAGAGGCGGGGCCACCAGCTTGACCTCCGTGTGAAGAGAGACCAACACACGAAACAACATAAGGTTCATAAGGTAAGGTGTATATATAATATATATATATATACACACACACACACACACTCGTATGTGTGTGTATATAATAACCTCATTAACCTCGTTGCAGTTTCGTACGTTGGTCTCTCTTCACACGTAGGTCAAGTTGGTGGCCCGGCCTCTAGGCCTGGCTTGGTGGAGGAGCGAGTTGCTCTCTTGCGCTCTCCACCGCACATAGCCAGGTACACCCGGCTCATCTAGTACCGTCCTGAGCCAGGCATCTAGTCTTCTCTTGAAGACTTCAACTTTGACTCCTGTAACGTTCCTGAGGTTCTTTGGAAGCTGGTTAAAAAGTCTTGGCCCCCTGACAACCAAGCTATTTTCCTTCAGTGTTGAAGTGATCCCTTGTCGCGCCTTTAATTTGGGAATATGAAGTTCAGTTTTGGTGCCCGTACTTGCGTGAGGATATTGATAGGTTAGAAAGGGTTCAGCGTCGTGCCACGAAACTTATTCCGTCATTGCGCAATAAGCCTTATGAAGATAGGATTAATGAGTTA
Source organism: Bathynomus jamesi (assembly GCA_023014485.1). Lineage (NCBI taxonomy): Eukaryota > Metazoa > Arthropoda > Malacostraca > Isopoda > Cirolanidae > Bathynomus > Bathynomus jamesi. The sequence goes on from JAJOZX010009081.1 coordinate 98,743, forward strand.
GACCTGTATTCACTCGAAACTAGGAGATTAAGGGGGGAGCTTATTGAAGTTTTCAAAATCGTTAATAACATCGATAACGTAAATTTTGACAAATTGTTCACTTTTGATAATAGTAATACTCGCAATAACGGATTTAAGTTGCGTGGCAGGCGTTTTATTACTAATATCGTTAAAAACTTCTTTACGTTTAAAGTAATTGATAAATGGAATAATCTTCCCGCGTCAGTCGTTCATTCTACCAGCGTTAATATGTTTAAGAACCGTCTTGACAGACATTTTAAAGGTATTAACGTTGTTTAATTTAAAACAACAAAGTTAGCAACAGAAGCTCTGGTGGTGGTGCTCGAGGATGAGTCTGTTGACGATGAATGCCAGCTTGTGACATGCCAGCGTGTGATGCCAGCAATAAAATTATAAAAAAAAAAAAAAAAAATTAGACTAACACGAATGTAGATGTAGCTCATAGCGTAAACTAACCCACTTTTTGTTTAACTTTACCTATTTTTTTATTTATTTATTTTTTTTTCCTTCTTATCCTCTCCTTACTTTGCATGTCTCTAACTCTTTTCTTGCATGTTTGTAGTTTGCATGGTATGACAGTGAGTTAAGACTGTGTTTGCATGGTTTGTAAGCGTTCTTATTTTACTTCTTTTCATCTTTCACCCCTCTCCTATTCTCTCCGACTATTTTTCTGACTTGTCGGCAGTGGCCGGCGGATGATGATGGTGAAACACTTTTCCTCTTTTTCTGAATGAATGTTAACCCATGAGTGATAGGTGTTGCTCTTACTTAACCCCTTATTCTCTTCTCTTCTCTTAACCCGCTACTCTTTCCTTTCTCTCGGGCTAACCTTAGAGTGGATCTTAGGGTCTTTGTTAGCCTTAGCTTCTGTAGATCTGTAGATCCTGCTTTTCCTATTTTCCAGCGGTGTTTGGATGGTAATTGGGTTTAGTTTGAGGTTTGGTACCAGTTTTTCGATCATTTTCCATGTGTAGATTATGATGTACCTCTCTCTTCTTCTTTCCAGGGAGTACAGATTTAGTTTACGTAGTCTTTCCCAGTAGTTGAGCTATTTGTGGCCATCAATCTTTGCTGTGAAATGTCTCTATGTTTCTTTTAGTCTATTAGTTTCCTCCTTTTTATATGGGGACATCAAGACTGAGCAGTATTCAAGTTTTGGTATAATCATTATTTTCAGCAGGGGAATCATTACTGTCTTGTCCCTTCTTTTGAACGTTCTTAGTACCTGTCGCGCGACTCTTTTTGCTTTGTTTATCGCTATCTGATTTTGTGTCTCGAGTTTGGCATCATCGGTCATTATAACCCCCAAATCAATCGCTTTCGTGCTTCACTGAATTTCATGTCTATCTCGGCTAATGCTGTTTGTCTGTCTGTCTTGGCCAGTATTATGTTTAAGGTATTTGAATAGATACTCATTAATAGACTTGAATGTTACCTGTATACTAGTGGTAACCAATTTGGTTTAAAAAAGAAACACAGTACTGATATGTATGTGTATGCCTTGAAGGAAATGGTCTGTAAATACTAAACTCTAGATGCTAATGTATTTTTGTTTCCGAGATGCCTCTAAGGCATTTGATCGTGTTAATCATGGCAAATTATTTATGAAACTTGTAAATCGTAATGTACCTGGTTACTTGGTTCGTATATTAATATTCTGGTATAATCACCAGAAAATGATTGTAAGATGGGGTGGGGTTAATTCAGAGCCATTCTCTGTGACCAATGGTATCAGGCAGGGAGGGATGTTATCCCCCCTACTTATTCACTGTTTATATGATAACACAGGCCTGCGAATGAGAACTTTGTAAGAGTTGTTTTCTTACTAATAACTGATTTTATATAATTCAACTATACTGATTTCGAATAAGGTGTCCATTGTTTTCTATCACGTAAGGATTTTCTGCAAACTGGAAGGGAAAAAACAACAACATAAATAAATATTATTTATTTCAATTTACATTAGGTACCTATTTCGCTTTGTTATACTAATTACAAATGCAAACAACTTTAAAAAGGAAGAAGACTATTAATGTCAATTACATATTCATCTTTATTTGTCCTGAGTTTTTTTGTGAGATCTATGCCTTTTAGTCCCGAATGTACGCGCTGTTCCTTTTCTTTTATGTAATAATTCTGGAGTATCCCGTTTCAACATCCAGCAGTAATCAGCCATCATGCTGATGTCCCACCTTCCCTAATATGATTAGGCTGACCATATTTCCTTGAGACAAAAACGGGACATTGGGATGGCAAAAAAGGGACGGGGTTATGTAATATTCTGTATTCATGAAAAAGTAAGTACATAAATTGGGACAAAATTGACATTTTTATTAAAACGACGGGACGGCCAGGAAATATAAAACAAACGGTACTGTCCCGTTCAAAACGGTACGTATGGTCAGCCTACTAATATCTCTTCTCCATTTCTTTCTTTGTCTTGGTGAAACCGTTCTCCTTGTTCTTCGCTGAGTGCTCCGAGATTCTCAGGGAAGTAATCCAATTATCAATGTAAGAAATGTAATTTTAAACTCATATTACAACCCAACTCTTTGAACTTATTTAGCATGTTGTTCACAATATTTTGGTAATTTGGGTCCTTGTTGTTCCCCAAAAATTTGCTGATAACATCTTTAAAAGCAATCCACGCTTCTTTTTCAAGATTATTCATTGTTCTTTCAAAGTGTTTATCCAAAGTCAGTTTTCTAATCTGGGGACCAACGAAAATTCCTTCTTTCAATTTTGCTTCCGAAAGAGTTGGGAATTTACCACACAGATATTTAAAACAATATCCATCTTCGTCCAAGGCCTTAACAAATTGTTTCATCAAGCCCAATTTTATGTGAAGCGGGGGTAAAAGGACTTTCTTCGTGTCAACCAAACTTTCACGTTGAATGTTTTTAGAACCAGGTGTCAGATTGACTCTGCGTGGCCAGACCCACCGAGAGGGTGGGGATACCGTGGAAAAATCCCCTGGGCCAGGACTTCTAGGGGGCCCGGAAAGAGGGGGGATAAAATCTAAAAATATTAATAAAGCAATTGATTAAATAACAGAGAGGAAATATAATTAATGAACATACATTTTATAGAGATTATCATAGTCAAACTGAAACAGATAAAATATTATCTGCGGTCCACCAATGCCCAAGACCGACTGACAGATCTGGGAACTATTGTAATTGAAAGCCAGTTAGCCCGTACTTTAAAAATCATCAGAATCATTTACCACTTTGCTAGAGAGAAGGCAAAGAAAGTACACTTCTAATTATGAAAATCTTGCAGTAAACAATTGTTTTGTCTGCATGGACTGGTACTGCATTTGTAAATTGTATGCTGATAGAATTAATATAATTGATTCGAAAAATAAAATGGTAATTTTCTTCTGAGTTGTTTGTTCACACAGTATGTTTTGAATAGTGACTTGGCCATATAATCAGTTTGCTTGTTATGTACACAAAAAACATTCATAGTAAAATACTGAGTAAACAGGGGGGGCCCATATACCAATCCTTCCCCGGGGCCCGTGGCAGCTCTCGGCGGCCCTGTGCGTAGCCATTCCTTTTTTATCCAGGGCTGAGTTCTTGCTCGGCTGTCCCATTCACACAAAAAACATGGAAACTTCGTATAACCTGGTTGTTGACCTAACAACATACACATCACTTTTAAGTCTCCACAAAGTAGCCAACCGTGTTCTTTGTATTTAACCTTAGCTAGAAGAAGCTCACGATTTTCGTACGTTCCTTCAAGTGAACCGAATGAGCCACAGGAACAGATGCATACAAGTTACCGTTGTGAATGTGAAGGAGGACGCCTTTTACACTTCTTTTGGAGGAATTAATGAAAAGTCTCCACTCATTTGGGTCATAGAGTGCAGCGCCTAGCTTAAGTATTAGTTCCGAAACATTGATTGTTGCAATATACCAGTGAATTTTCGCGAGAAAAATATTGGATGAATTCTTTTTCTCGATTTCTGTACCAGTAAAATGACGTCCCGGGAGAAAGCAAGTTCTTTGCACGAAGTCTGGATCCCAAAATCTCTGAAGAATCCTTCGGGAGATACAAATCTCTTACCAAATCATTAAGTTCACTTTTGTGTAAACAATTGGGGTTCACCAGATGTTTCGGTTTGAAAACAATCAATATCATCGTTTCCATCGTCATCAGACACCGAATCAGATGAAGTTGTATCAAGAGTATTTGGTTTAGTAGGTACAGGTATACCAGGTCCATGAGCAACAGGTCTTATAGCAGACTGAAAGTTTGGATGAAAAATTTCCTTTTTATTTTTAGTATTGTAGCCTTGCACGTTACATGAACAAAAATAGCAGTCATTACTGCGATTTCTAGGGTCACGCCAGACGATTGGAATCCCAAAAGGTAAAGGATCCTTTTTACCTTTACTCCACAGTCTAAGTTGTTCAACACAAACACTGCAAACTTTATGTGGAGCCCATGATTTGTCTTGATCTCCAAGTTTCATTCCGAAGTACGCATAGTATGCTTTCTTGACGAAGTCTGTAATATCTCGCCATTGTCTTTTCACAGTAAATTTTCCACAAATATAACAGAAAATGTGTGGGCTATTTATACACCCTCTGGTTGCCATAGCGGCAAATAAACAAATTTCAAAAGAGAAATATAGTCACCGCGCACCTTTGGATAATAAAGAACTATAACCTCGCACGCACTAGACAAACTGTTTGTTTGTTTTTTTCTGTTTAAGGTGCTTTCAACCCTGCTGGATTATTGACACCATTTTTTTTTTTTTTTTGTAGAGAAAGGTGGTGAAAGAAGTAGTAGAAGAAGAGAAAGGGAAATAGACAAACTGACTCATCTTGTAGATTGTCAATCACTTATATTACTAGCGGCGCGTTTCTCGAATGTTCTAGAAGACGCTATGACGTCACTTCTGACCTGGAAGCATTTATAGGCAGTATTTTTTAATAAAAATTTAATTGAGTCAATTTTAATGAAAATTACATACATATGTAATGTGAAATATGACATTTTGTGAAAAATCTGTACGTGATGGCGAAAAATGAATATTATTTTTGGAATCAGCGTGCAAAAATTACGGAGCATGGGTAATGTACGTCCCCCTGTGGTGCCTAGTGTAGTTTACGTTCCCTTACATTATCCTAGTGTAGTTTGCGTTCCCAACTTTGTCCGCGTATACCTAATAAAAATAAAACGTTAAAACTAACGAAAACATTACGACTTAACCTAAACAATCGTCAATTTATATATATATATATATATATATATATATATATATATATATATGAAAATTATTTCACGAAAGTAACACGTGAAAAATATTTATGATGAATAAAACCACGAACGAAAGGAAACACAGAATGGTGCTCAAGCGCTTTCGTCTAATGACATCCTCAGGAACACTGAAGTACATAAAGAGTTACAGCCTATATATATAGGTTACATAAAAAAAAAAAATATATATATATATATATATATATATATATATATACATACACAATAAACGGAGAAATAAAATTAAAAATTAAAGGATTGTGGGAGGAGCTTACAAATTTGTAAGGAAAAACTATCGATTTTTAGCACAAGATCAAATTAATTTTTAGCACAAGATCAAATGAATTGTTTCCAATTGTTTCCAACCAATGTTATAAAAAAAAAAAATTATACTGGAAATCTGCCCGGGTTTTAGCACTCTGCCCAGGGCCGGATTAACCATTAAGCAAAATAAGCCCGTGCTTAGGGCATCAAGGGAAGGGGGGCACCACAGAAATTTTCCATTGTCGGATTTACCATGGATTTATTATACTATTATAATACCAACAGAACAACTATGCAACAAGGCAGGCTGGATGCCTTATCTCTACTAAGTATAGAAGCAGATGTGTTACGTAAGATTAGTTTTGAGGATCTGATCAAAGACTTTGCAATTAAAAAAAGTAGGAGAAAACTTTTCAAATAAAAATGAAGTGGAAGTATACAAAAATAAACATTATTTTCCATCTTACTGTAAGTTTTGTTTCATTTCAAAAAATAAAATTTTATTTTATGGTTTATTTTTGTTTATATTTTGAATTACATATATATGGGGCACCAAAATCTTTTAAGTGCTTAGGGCCTCTAAAGGTCTTAATCCGGCCCTGACTCTGCCCTTCTTGTATATAAAGATAAATTGAAAAATAAAAGTTATTAGAGTAGCATACAAGTTTACCAAAGATTTAGCGTTCTACCCTTCTTATCTAAATCTGTTCTGAAGGAATTCAAAACAACAGGATCGAGTTGAAAAAGACAGACCTTTGCTTATGTTGAAGTTATTTGTAAGTTGGATAATGGCAGACTCAAGAATATTTCTATTAACAATGTTGCTAGAGTGAAATAAAACTGAAGCATTATTCCAATCAATACAGTGGGAAGACTCTAACAAATGGACAAAAAGGGCACTGGACGACTGTCCTGTTCTAACGGAATATTGATGCTGTTTTATACGTGTGTGCAAATCCTTTCCCGTCTGACCTATGTAAAAGGAATCACATTGTTTACAACTAATTTTATAGATAATGCCTGAATTATAGGTAGGGGCCGTAGGGTTATTTTTTACTATTATATTTTTCACAATATTGTTATATGAAAATATTACATTAATATCCAAAAGTTTAAGTACATTAGCAATACCTAAAAAGCCCGGGAAAAATGGAAGTACTAAAATATTTTTTGACAAAGTACGAGTGTTATTATTGACACGATAGAAAGTTCGTTTTGCCTTGTTGAGACAAGAATCCATAAACGCAGATGGATAACACAGATCACTTCCAATACCGTTGATTTTTTCTAATTCGGCATCGATGTATTCCAGACTGGCGATCCTAAGGGCGCGGAGAAACATTGAAGAAAAAATGGCCTTCTTAGTGGGGGTGTCATGTCCCGATTAAAAGTGTACGTAGGACAAATTGTTTGTTTTTTCCGATAGATACTAAACTTAAAACCTGGGCTTTCCCTATGTACACGCACATCCAAACACGGGATTGAATTGTCTTGTTCCACTTCTAAAGTAAACTTAATGGAGGGGACTTGATCATTTAACTGAAGGAGGAAGTTATCCAGGTCACGATTCATGGGCCAGATACACAAAATATCGTCGACGTACCGCAACCAAGGGATGCCAACCCCCAGGAATCTCGGAATGTAAGTAATTTCGAAAAACTCCATATAAATATTGGAGAGGAGGGGCGACAAGGAGTTGCCCATGGTCATCCCAAAAACTTGTTGATAATACTCGTTATTGAAAGTGAATTTACAGTCTTTGATGCAAAGCTTAATAAGTTCCAAAACAATGTGTGAAGGTAGTGGCAGGTCATACTTATGTAATTCTTGAGAGAGAAAGTCAAGCATATCGTCAATCGGCACTTTTGTAAACAATGAACAAACGTCAAAACTGATCAATCTATCGTTAGTTTCAGTACGTGCATTATTCAATTTTTCTGTAAGATCCATGGAATTTTTTACATGTGAATCAGAGATAGTTCCGAGAATGGGGGACAAGACTTTGACAAGCCATTTGGAGAGTTTATAAGTAATAGAGCCCACCGAGCTAATAATAGGGCGCATAGGGTTGCCAGGTTTGTGGGTTTTAATAAGACCGTAAAGGTAGGGCAGAGACGGTGAAGTGGACATGAAAAGCGGAATTAAGTCCTTATGATCTTTGAGAATGCGTTTCAAGCCACTATTAAATGATTTGATGACGTCATCCTGCGGGTTCTTCCTAAGTTTGCTGTATGTGGCGGGGTCTTGGAGAAGCTCGTTCATCTTTCTGATGTAGTCCACTGTGTCCATAATAACTATGGTGTTAGCCTTGTCTGCTTTAGTAATATGGAGCTCCCCATCTTTTTTTAATTGTGAGAAGCTATTGCGAAAACGTTTGGGAAAGTTATCTTCGTAACTACTATTCGCCGCACTATAAACAAGGCCTTTAACTATGTTAAACAAATACTGAGGGAAATTACACTGTTTTTCAAAACAAGCGAGACTGTAGCAAATTTGTAAAGCCGAAGGTTTTTTAACAATAAAAAAGGACATACCATATCCAAGGGCACTTTTTGCATCGTCACTAATGTTTTTCGAAGAAAGGTTCAAAACACACTTTGAGCTTGCTTTTTTACTCCACTGACTATTTCGAATGAGACTTAATTTTTCGATCCAAAATGTTACGAAGTGAAGAAGTTCTCCGACGCAACTCGTTGTAAATTTCATCAAACAAAGGTTGGATCCAGGGTTGGGGAATAACGTTACAAAATTACGTTTGGCAATGTTTAAATTTTTGAAGGCGGACCACTCATTTTGTCTGGTGACTTCAATATGTTTCTTTAAAATTAATCTGCTGAAGTTCTTGAACGGATGGTCGTCAATTTGTCTGAGGCAAATCGGAAGGAGGGATTTGGGAAGAACTTGCTCCTCTAGACAATTAGTAAGAAACTTTCGTCGGATACGAATTGCATGCCCCTTCATTAATGTAGAAGAAAACACGGACACAAACGGAGACAAGAGAGGGAACAGCAAGCCGAAGGAACACGTGGTGTTCATTATATGAAAATTATTTCACAAAAGTAACACGTGAAAAATATTTATGATGAATAAAACCACGAACGAAAGGAAACAGAGAATGGTGCTCAAGCGCTTTCGTCTAATGACATCCTCAGGAACACTGAAGTACATAAAGAGTTACAGCCTATATATAGGTTACAGAAAAAAAATATTCATGTGTATATATATACAATAAACGGAGAAATAAAATTAAAAATTAAGGATTGTGGGAGGAGCATACAAATTTGTAAGGAAAAACTATTCATTTTTAGCACGTTTTCGCAATAGCTTCTCACAATTAAAAAAAGATGGGGAGCTCCATATTACTAACGCAGACAAGGCTAACACCATAGTTAAATGGACAAAGTGGACTACATCAGAAAGATGAACGAGCTTCTCCAGGACCCCGCCACATACAGCAAACTTAGGAAGAACTCGCAGGATGACGTCATCATATCATTTAATAGTGGCTTGAAACGCATTCTCAAAGATCATAAGGACTTAATTCTGCTTTTCATGTCCACTTCACCTTCTCTGCCCTACCTTTACGGTCTTATTAAAACCCACAAACCTGGCAACCCTATGCGCCCTATTATTAGCTCGGTGGGCTCTATTACTTATAAACTCTCCAAATGGCTTGTCAAAGTCTTGTCCCCCATTCTCGGAACTATCTCTGATTCACATGTAAAAAATTCCATGGATCTTACTGAAAAATTGAATAACGCACGTATTGAAACTAACGATAGATTGATCAGTTTTGACGTTTGTTCATTGTTTACAAAAGTGCCGATTGACGATATGCTTGACTTTCTCTCCCAAGAATTACATAAGTATGACCTGCCACTACCTTCACACATTGTTTTGGAACTTATTAAGCTTTGCATCAAAGACTGTAAATTCACTTTCAATAGCGAGTATTATCAACAAGTTTTTGAGATGGCCATGGGCAACCCCTTGTCGCCCCTCCTCTCCAATATTTATATGGAGTTTTTCGAAATTACTTACATTCCGAGATTCCTGGGGGTTGGCATCCCTTGGTTGCGGTACGTCGACGATATTTTGTGTATCTGGCCCATGAATCGTGACCTGAATAACTTCCTCCTTCAGTTAAATGATGAAGTCCCCTCCATTAAGTTTACTTTAGAAGTGGAACAAGACAATTCAATCCCGTTTTTGGATGTGCGTGTACAATTAGGGTGGATCACTTTTCACTTTTTTTAAAAAATTATAGCTGGTCAAAGTTTTTCCCATGATTTGGGTCAGTGGAAGTACAGTGACACCATTTTCACCAAAATCGATCAATATTTAGGGATCGCGCATCGACCTTGAAAATTTCAATTTTGGAAATTTGGCCAAATTGACAGTTTTTTACTGAATAAAGATAAATCATCAAATGACCATATTTTCTGAATCCTCTCAGTGAAAGAAATCCTCTCAGATACTTACCAAGTTGATAAGACAAGTGGTTTAGAAGTTATACTCACCTTGAGATAGCATTAAAATTTAAAATACCATATTTGTCCCCGTACCTCCATATGCTGTCTGCCATTGTCTGCTTTTTAGGATAAGATAAAACGAATAAGGAAAGATCAAATGTATTTTGCATTAAAACGGTTTACCGATATAACTAAAGGCACTTACTCCGGTGCCCCTAACTAGGTTCAAAAACTGTATGGATCGTGGTTAGAACACACGTCATCTTAAGGCGTGCGCCATGTACTCTCTCTGCTAACTCCCTTTCCCTCTGCGCTACGTCATCTTGGCAAGTGACGACTTCTTGAAGTCACCTAGTTCTTTCCGGCTCTTTTCCACCCTGCAGCTGTGACTCGTCTTTTGTGACAGTGTTCGCGTAATCTTCTATCAGTTTTATCCCTCTCTCTGCCACGTCGTTGGTAACTTTCAGATGCGAGATGACATTCTTCAGATCACAGTAGTTCTTATCTTGATCCCACTTATTCACCGGCAGTGAGCCACGTAGACGCGCACACCTGCAGGCCTGTGAACACGAACCACGATGACTCATCGATCAGGTCCGGAAGGCGCGTCGTGTCATCAACCGAGACGTTGTCATACGTGAAGTCCTCGGGGACAGCGAGGCGGCACAGCTTCTTTGCCATCTCGTGCTTCACAGTGTCTTCCACTTTGTCACTGCAGAGGGCGAAAACGACGGTCTGAGGCCTCAGATACTACAAGTGCCGCCTGATCACTGCCAGTGAAGCCTCTGCAATCTCGCGATCCACAGCCCTGTACTGCAGAAGACGCTGGTACAACACAAGGTCATTCAGCGGGGCATCAGCTGCGACAGGAGCCGCCAGCCAGGCAGGTGCGTAGAGGAGTGCAGTAAATAGTACTACTCTCTGAAGTTTCTGTACCAGCTCCTCGTCGAACTCCAGCTGACCGCTGAACATCAGGAGCTTCGTGTAGTAGATGATCTGAAACGAATACGCACTGTGATGTATAAATACCGATACCACTCCATATAAGTTTGTTTAATGGTAAATTATTTATCTTATTTTTTTCTGGTAGGGACTTCAAATGGCTGTTTGCAGAAGGCAATACAATATTTAACTTCTAATTCAAAATACCAACCTTGGCCATCCACCTCGCATGATGGTAGGCTCCTGGGCGCATGAAGTGTGTGCCACGACGTGGCTGGGCCCCGAGTACCAGGAGTGTAATCTCCGCCACTTCTCGGTAGTCTTCTCTGACAAGACCAGAAGCGGTGCCGAGGAACTTGACTGCCTCATCTCGGAGCTCCATCAGCCACGTCACCTCCGCCAAATGCTCGATCTCCAGCTCGCGATAAGTCGAGAGGTCGAGCTTGTCCCACCTGAAAGGGGAGTTATGAAAATATTGCATGAAAACGACTGAAGTTTCCCTTTTCGACTGCTATTAACATCATTAGTAGAAGGACGCTGATATCTCAATTGCTCTGAAGGCAAAAAATCATTGGAGAAAACAAATGCGCCTTAGACTTGAAATTCACCTTCTCCTCAGATACTGGAACAAAGGTTCAGTTGGTGCTGTGGTTCTTCCAAACGCGGTGATGACCACTGCCCCCACGATGAGCTCCATAACGTGATGGCGACAGCCCAGCTGGAAGAGCGGTTTACCAAGCATGTTCTCCAGCCGGACCACCGCACCCTGCACCCTCCCCGTATTGGAGGAAGTTGTGTCAAAGCACAGTCCATTCACGTTGTTCTCGCATCCCCAGTCTTTGAGAGCACGAAAGGTCGCCTGGGCCTGGGACAGACCGGTGCCGTCAGCAACAGTCGGAACGGCCAGCAACTTTCCTTCTGTGCATTGGGGAGCTCTGGAGATGAGAATCGCCTGGCGGTGCTCCAATGATCCAAGAGAGTCCTGAAACGTATGTCATACATGCCAATCCATTATCGTCCACTGGAATATGTCAATCCACTGTCGTCACTGGAACATGTTAATTCACTGTCGTCCACGGTGAGGGCAAAACTGACCTTGATTACTTTACCGCCCCAGTGGACGACAGCATGCCTCGGAGATGCGAAGGATTTCTGCACAGCTGTCGACACTTCACAACGATGTGCCACTCTTCCACGGCGAGACGTGTCCTTCGAGATATTGAATTTGTCCAGGTCTGCGGGCGGATCTGCCGAACGTAGAGCTGCCGCCACGACACTTGCCACCTATGTGCGAAATTGAAAGGAAATTGACAAGGATGCGTATGGTTTTTATGTGACAAAATAATCACTAAATTTTCCGTCGTTACGTCTATTATATCTTTGTCAAGGAAAGATCATTACTGATATATACACACCTGATTATTGGACATCCGGAAGCGATCAGCCACTTCAATAACAGCCGGTGCATTGAGGATGCGGTGAGGAAGGCTGATTGATACAGTTGATTCTCTCGGCTGTCGGTATGGTGGTTCTAGCTGTGATTCGGAGTTGCTCGATGATCTGCTTTCTATAGATTCATCGTCGCTCTCAGCTTCGGTTCCTAATTTCGTTTTTGAGGTGCCTGGCTCATCACGAGATTGTTGTCTTGAGAGTTGCCGTTTTCTCTTGACAACGAACACTTTATCATTCCCACTCATTGTTGCCTGGCGCAGGCCCCGTTGATCCTCATAAAATTTAATATCTTCTTGTTTGTTGTTGTCTGAGAGCAGTCGACTTTTCTGTATCTCTTCAATAGCATCGGGAGCTCCGATGTCCCAGAGCTTGTTCAGATTTTCTGAAAACTTCTCCCTGCCTTTTCCCGCGTCACTGTCTCTCATCTTGCTCTTCTGCAGCGAGCGCCACTCTTCCCACAGTAACTCCAGTTTTCTTTCGCAGTTACGCCTCGTGATCGTCTTTATACGTGCCATGTTCCAAAATGCCAGAACATTGGCCACCGTGTCTTTTACGGCGGCCTTCCTGTCAGTAGTTTCCTGCTTGGCATAGAAGAAGTACTGGAGAACTTGATGGGTGGTTGGCAATTTGGCACCACCGATCGAGGAAGATGGCTGACCAATTAAGAAGACGTCCGTGGCTGACCTTAGAGAAGGTGGTGCTGTTGTTGCTGCTTTCTCTTTTCCAGAATAAGTAACTTTCAGTCTTCCCACTCCTGGTTGTTAACAGTTTATCCATTGTACTAAAGTCTAGACTTATCAAACAAGAATCAATTGACACAGTTGATCTGTAAAAAGCAAACTGTGATTAGTAAAAATATTGGTCATAGACATAGCGTGAGTGTGTAATTGGGATTTTAGGATGCGCCAGCTACTGATGCTATGATTACGTCCATAACGGGGGACAAATACGGTATTTTAAATTTTAATGTTATTTCTAGGTGAGTGTAACTTCTAAACCACTTGTCCGATCAACTTGGTAAGTATCTGAGAGGATTTCTTTCACTGAGAGGATTCAGAAAATATGGTCATTTGATGATTTATCTTTATTCAGTAAAAAATTGTCAATTTGGCCAAATTTCCAAAATTGAAATTTTCAAGGTCGATGCGCGACCTCTAAATATTGATCGATTTTGGTAAAAATGGTGTCAGTGTACTTTCACTTAACCAAATCATGGGAAAAACTTTGACCAGCTATAATTTTTTTAAAAAAGTGAAAAGTGATCCACCCTAGACTGTACATAGGGAAAGCCCAGGTTTTAAGTTTAGTATCTATCGGAAAAAACAAACAATTTGTCCTACGTACACTTTTAATCGGGACATGACACCCCCACTAAGAAGGCCATTTTTTCTTCAATGTTTCTCCGCGCCCTTAGGATCGCCAGTCCGGAATACATCGATGCCGAATTAGAAAAAATCAACGGTATTGGAAGTGATCTGTGTTATCCATCTGCGTTTATGGATTCTTGTCTCAACAAGGCAAAACGAACTTTCTATCGTGTCAATAATAACACTCGTACTTTGTCAAAAAATACTTTAGTACTTCCATTTTCCCCTGGCTTTTTAGGCATTGCTAATGTACTTAAATTTTTGGATATTAATGTAGTATTTTCATGTAACAATATTGTGAAAAATATCATAGTAAAAAATAGCCCTACCAATAATCCAGGCATTATCTATAAAATTAGTTGTAAACAATGTGATTCCTTTCACACAGGTCAGACGGGAAAGGATTTGCACACACGTATAAAACAGCATCAATATTCCGTTAGAACAGGACAGTCGTCCAGTGCCCTTTTTGTCCATTTGTCAGAGTTATCCCACTGTATTGATTGGAATAATGCTTCAGTTTTATTTCACTCTAGCAACATTGTTAATAGAAATATTCTTGAGTCTGCCATTATCCAACTTACAAATAACTTCAACATAAGCAAAGGTCTTTTTCAACTCGATCCTGTTGTTTTGAATTCCTTCAGAACAGATTTAGATAAGAAGGGTAGAACGCTAAATCTTTGGTAAACTTGTATGCTACTCTAATAACTTTTATTTTTCAATTTATCTTTATATACAAGAAGGGCAGAGTGCTAAAACCCGGGCAGATTTCCAGTATATATATATATATATATATATATATATATATTTTTTATTTTTTTTTTATAACATTGGTTGGAAACAATTCATTTGATCTTGTGCTAAAAATCGATAATTTTTCCTTACAAATTTGTAAGCTCCTCCCACAATCCTTTAATTTTTAATTTTATTTCTCCTTTTATTGTATATATATATATATATATTTTTTTTTTCTGTAACCTATATATAGGCTGTAACTCTTTATGTACTTCAGTGTTCCTGAGGATGTCATTAGACGAAAGCGCTTGAGCACCATTCTGTGTTTCCTTTACTTCGTGGTTTTATTCATCATATATATATATATATATATATATATATATAAATTGACGATTGATTAGGTTAAGTCGTAATATTTTCGTTAGTTTTAACATTTTATTTGATGGATTCATTAAAAAATGTTTCCTAAAGATCCTAGTGTAGTTTACGTTCCCCAACTTTGACCTTGTGTAGTTTGTGTCGCCTTTTGCGTCAGGGAGACGTAAACTACACTTGCTCCAAAATTACTATACAGGGTGTCCCAGAATTAACTATCTATTTCAATGAAATCGGACAAATTTTTTAAAAACACACTTTTATTTATGTTTATCATGTTTAATATGTGTTAAAAATGTATAAAGTTCTAAATTTTTTTCATAATTTTATTTTCATAATTTTTTCATAGTTTTTCATAGTTTTATTTTTAGAATGGCAAAGAGACTCTCCAAAAGGTAACGTGTGGCTTGGAATGACCAAATCCAAAATTTATGGCCCATTCTTCTTTGCGGATGCAACTGTAACAGGTACCGTCTACCTTGATATGCTTCAGCAGTTTCTCGAACCACAGCTTCTTAATGATGGCATTCTTGATAATGTTGTGTTTCAACAAGATGGAGCACCATGTCATTATGCTCTAATTGTTCGAGAATACCTCAACAGACGCCTTCCGAATCGGTGGATTGGACGTGGAGGACCTCGACCTTGGCCTCCGCGTTCTCCGGATTTGACACCCCTGGATTTCTTTGCATGGGGTTTCATAAAAACAAAGGTTTATCGCCAAAAGATCAATAGTTTAGCTGAACTTAAAGAACGCATCCAGTTGGCAGTGCGGGAGATAACACCTGAAATGCTTCAAAATGTGTTTCGCAGCGCTGAGGATAGATTTGAAATTTGCAGAGATACAGACGGTGCACATGTTGAAACTTCTCAATAAAGTTTTGACTTATGATTTATAAATCTATTTGTTTTTGTATCATAATTTAGTAATAAACACAAAATTATGTCAGTTTTTATTAAATTTGTCCGATTTCATTGAAATAGATAGTTAATTCTGGGACACCCTGTATAAGTCTATATTGGTACAATGATTGTTAATCATCTGATGTATGAAGATGATCTAGTTCTTATTTTTCCATCTGTAAAAAGGTTCAGCAAACTTTTGAAGGTGTGTGAAAGGTATGGGAAGAATAACGACATAAAATATAATCCTGCTAAAAGTCATGTTATGATGATGAGGACCAAGGCCTACAAATATATCAAATTTCCTGAATTTCAATTGAATGGTATGGTGCTGTCAGAAGTAACTCAGACTAAGTATCTTGGCCACATACTAAGTGGTAGTCTTTCAGATGACTGTGATATCCTAAGGCAATGTAAACAATTATATGCTCAGGGAAATACTTTGGTTGGAAAATTTCATATGTGTACATTAGATGTTAAGTTGATTTTGTTCAAAACTTTTTGTACTCCAATGTATACAGCTCATTTGTGGTGGAACTACAGGATGTATAATTTGAGAAAATTATATTACATATAATAATATTTTTAGGAGTTTATTAAGAACTCCAAGATTTATAAATGGTGCTTCTTCTGGTGCCAGTATGCTGTTTGTAGTCAATAAGGTACCTAACTGTGCCAGTCATTCGCAGTTTTGTATTTAGATTTATCACTAGGCTTGGTGAGTCAGTCAATAAAATAATAGAAGCCATGGTTAGGGGACTGGTTTCCGATATATTTTATAAATCTTAAATCTGGAAGCATTGGCGTAGGAAACTGTATGTTCATTATGCACAGTGATTCACTAGCCTACTTAGTCAGTGCTCCAGACGACTAGCTCGTAATCTTCTATGGACCACTTGTACAATGTTTGTACCTGTTGAGTCTGAAATAAAGTTTGTTTGTTTGTTTGTCTGTCTGTCTGTCTGTCTGTCTGCCCCACCCTAAAACAGGGAAACGGCCTTTTGGAGGGAAAAAAATATTAAAAAAAGTTCTTTTAAATTAATACAAACCTACGGGAAAATTATAATTTTTTTCAATCAGCTAATATATATATATATATATATATATATATACAGGGTGTCCCAAAAACACTATATACTCTTTATAGCATCATATATTTTATAATTTAAAAAAAACCCAAACAATATATTGTTATAGCAATTGCCAATGAAAGGTAAATTAGTAATCTAAGTGATCAAAATGTTATAGCGAGTTGTTTGCATATAAAATTTAATTAACTACGCCAAGTGCTCAAAATGTTCTCCGGCGGCATGAATGCACTTTTGAATGCGTCGACTAACTGATTCGCAGACATGGACTAATGTGGATGCTGTGATGGTCCCGCACTTTTCCCTAATTGCATCCTTAAGATGTTCGAGTGTTGCAAGTCTTGTACCATAAACTGCATCCTTCAGGTAGCCCCACAAGTAAAAATCAAGTGGAGTCAAGTCCGGTGAACGTAGAGGATACTCAACGCTTCCTCTTCGTCCTATCCAACGGTTAGGCAACGTTTCATCGAGGTACCTTCTGACATCACAATGATAATGAGGGGGGGCTCCATCTTGTTGAAAGTAAAAGTCGTCGTTTCCAAACAACTTCCGAACTGCAGATATAATTTCTGTCCGCAGCCTGTCGAGATATGCGGCACTGGTAACTGTCCCATTAAAGAAAAATGGTCCAACCAAACCCCTGGATGATAAACCACACCATGCTGTTAATCCTGGTAAATTAACATGTTTATCCACATAAACGTGTGGATTATCAAGTGACCAGTACCTGCAGTTGTGTCGATTTACTGTGCCATTCAGCTTGAAGGTAGCTTCATCAGACCATACGATTTTGTTGGCAAACTGTACGTCTTCGGCTTCCATTGACTGAAACCATTCACAAAATTCGAGTCTGCGATGAGGGTCATCTTCAGTCATGGCGTGTAACAGACTTGGAATGTAGCTTTTCCATTTTGCCGACTTTAAAATCCGGTGAACACCTGATTTGCTGATTCCGGTCTCACGGGCGCATTGCCTAACTGATTTCTGTGGTGATCGATTAAATTTTTGCAACACTAAAACGGAGTTTTCATCACTCGCACTTGATTTGCGTCGTCCAGATCTTCGCTTGTGCATATCTTGAGCAGATCCCTCTGCCTCAAACTTGTCACGGATGCTTGTAATGGCGAGACGTGTCGGTGGCTTTGTACCAAATTCGCGGATCCATTGCCGCTGGACTTCGGACACATTCTCAAATTTCCAATACCATTTCAGAACACTTTTTCGTTGTTCCACTGTCAAACGTTTACGCAACATGGGTTCTTTTGCTGAACTGAATAAAGTTGAATGCTGTAGAGTTTGTATCGTGGAATGAGTGCGTAGGCTAAGTCCGAAGCAAGCTAGTGAGTGACTAGACTACGTTCGGTCCATAGGCTTCGCCATTACAAGGCCTTTGATAAAACAAGGCCAGGCTTAGTCGACGCATTCAAAAGTGCATTCATGCCGCCGGAGAATATTTTGAGCACTTGGCGTAGTTAATTAAATTTTATATGCAAACAACTCGCTATAACATTTTGATCACTTAGATTACTAATTTACCTTTCATTGGCAATTGCTATAACAATATATTGTTTGGTTTTTTTAAATTATAAAATATATGATGCTATAAAGAGTATATAGTTTTTTTTGGGACACCCTGTATATATATATATATATATATATATATATATATACACACCTTTCAACCTTTCAAATGTTCCGCGCGATGATAACTTACCTCATTTCACAAAGGTCAAGCTTGTCGTCCCTCCTCTCGAGTTGGCCTGGTGAAGTAGTGAGTTGGTTTCTTGTACTCTCCACCTCACATAGCCAAGTACCCACGGCTCATCAGGGATTGTTCTGAGCCAGGCGTCTAATCTTCTTTTGAAGATGTCCACTGCAACACCACTCGTATTTCTTAGGTCTTTGGGCAGCTGATTTAACAGTTTTGGTCCTCTCACAGCAAAACTATTTTCTTTCAGGGTTAAGGATGTTCCCTGTCTAGCCTTTAATTTGGAAACACGACACAGTCTTCCTTTTCTACTTTCCACTGTTATTTGGGGAGTTACAGGGTCCAGAGTAAGATTAGGGTCTAGTTTCTCCATTATTTTCCAAGTGTAAATAATGGTGTATATCTCTCTCCTCCTTTCCAGTGAATATACAGTAGGTTTAATTCGCGTAACCTTTCCAAGTAGTTTAGTTCTTTGCACCCATTGATCTTAGCTGTGAAGCTTCTCTGAATCCCTTCTAGTTGTCTAATGTCTTCTTTTTTATATGGGCATGTTAGGATCGAGCAGTATTCCAATTTGGGTATGATCAGTGTTTTCAGTAGAGGAATCATTATATTCCTATCCCTTCGTTTAAAGGTTCTCAGTATCTGCCCAGTTACTCTCTTTGCTCTGTTTACCGTTATCTTATTTTGTGTTTAAAATTTCGCATCATCAGTCATTACAATCCCTAAGTCTTTTGCTTTGGAATTTCTCTGAATTTCCTGTCCATCTAGGGTATAATATTCCATGGATTTTAGGTCCTCTTTTTCTGTACCGTAACAGCTGAAATTATATATATATATATATATATATATATATATATATATATATATATATATATATATATATACAGGGTGGGCGGAAAGTAGCTCCCTATTTTGGATTGGTAAAAAAATACGTATATTATCCATTTATTTCAGAAAAAATAATATGAAAAGGTAGGCATACATGGTAGGTTTTCTCTAAAATTCAATGTGGGCTCCAACTCTTTCCACCAGATTCTGGAGCCGCCCAGGAATGGCGTCCACTGACTTTAGCAGGAACTCCGGCGGGATGGAGGACATGACTTCCCGAATTCGGTCCTCCAGTTCTTCCAATGTCCTCGGTTTGGTGCGGTAGACTTCTTCCTTTACCCACCCCCAAAGAAAGAAGTCGCACGGTGTCAAGTCGGGGCTCCTGGCTGGCCATTGATGTGGACCACGACGACCCATCCAACGCCCAGGGAAGTGGGCATCCAGCCACTCACGGACAACAAGAGCGAAGTGCGGAGGGGCGCCATCTTGCATAAATATCAGATCGTCGATGTTCTCCCATGTGCTGACAACCGGCCAGACCTCGTTTCGCAACATAGCAAGGTACCGCTCAGCATTCATGGTGTTGCGCAGAAGGAACGGGCCCACAACCTGATCTGAGGTCATACCACACCACACCGTTACACTGAACCGATTCTGCCGTTTTTCAGCGGTAACCGTGCGACTTCTTTCTTTGGGGGTGGGTAAAGGAAGAAGTCTACCGCACCAAACCGAGGACATTGGAAGAACTGGAGGACCGAATTCGGGAAGTCATGTCCTCCATCCCGCCGGAGTTCCTGCTAAAGTCAGTGGACGCCATTCCTGGGCGGCTCCAGAAGCTGGTGGAAAGAGTTGGAGCCCACATTGAATTTTAGAGAAAACCTACCATGTATGCCTACCTTCTCATATTATTTCTTCTGAAATAAATGGATAATATACGTATTTTTTTACCAATCCAAAATAGGGAGCTACTTTCCGCCCACCCTGTATATATATATATGATGAATAAAACCACGAAGGAAAGGAAACACAGAGTGGTGCTCACGCGCTTTCGTCTAATGACATCCTCAGGAACACTCATTAGACGAAAGCGCTTGAGCACCACTCTGTGTTTCCTTTCCTTCGTGGTTGGTTTTATTCATCATAAATAGTTTACACATGTTACTTTCGTGAAAGAATTTTCATATATATATATATATATGTCTTGTTGGTGACGGTTACACATGTTTCGATCGAAGTCCGAATAAAAGGGGTATTACACTAAAAATCCTCCAGTTAATCAGTTTTAAACGGTGCTGATATTGTGAGTTAATTGATAGTGCATAGTGGTATTTCTCTCTAAAAAGTAAAAATCGAAGCATATATCAAAAAAGTAAGTAAAAACGAAGCGAATTAATCAATATAGCATTTTTCCGAGTGTTTCTTTTTGAAGAAAATTAGCTGCCTATCGTAATTCCTACAAATACCCCTTCACTATTCCCCGCGGCCACAGTCGCGATCACCAATCAGTGAGAAGTATACAGTGTGCCATATCCCCCATTCCCCGCAGTAACGGAGAGTACTTTCCCTCACGCAGTCAATCCCCACCCACTACTTCCCATAATACACTTTTTGAATCAGTTTTGTGCACCAGCGGCTACCCTCTATCAGTAACATGGAAATGGTAAATAAATTCCTGCAACTCTGTGGTATCTGTAATGATGCAACAAATGAGACAAAGGCGATGAGGTGTGATCTTTGTCAGCTGCTTTTTGATTTTAGATGCCTAGAATGGGAAGATGAAAAAATACCCCTTATAACGAACGCGAAGCAACTTAATGGGATAAAAATTTTCTGCGAAAATTGCATGACCGAAATAAACTCTTTTACGGTATTTAAAGCAGATAGAGACTACAAGAAGAAAATGAAAGAAGAAAGTGGGAATGAAGAACAGAGGAAAACAGAAGAAACGAAGAAAGGCAAAGTAGAAAAAATCAAATACCGTCACACAACGAGGCCGAAACCATGCAGAAGAAAGAGAGTATAAAGACAACAGATAGTATAAGGGCAACGAAGGACATTAACCCAAATAGCACAAATAGGAAAAGACAAGAGGGCAATCAAGAAAATGGAGTGAAACTGTCCTCCCAATAAGGAGCAAAAAACAAAGGCCACGAGTAAATATGGGGAAGGAATTATATGCAGATATTATATAAAAGATAATTGCAGATATAAAAGAGGATAATGTATATATGAACATCCCCCAATATGCAATTTCTTTTATAATAATGGTCATTGTAAATTTGGAGACAGATGCAAATTCTACCACCTGGACATGTGCAGGACTTACGCAAAATATGGAACCTGCAAATACGGGAAAAAATGCTACTATCAACATTTCCCGACGAAATAAGCGAACAAAAATTTTTTTCCAACATCGCAGACACGATACGGCTGCTAAATGTCATCCAACGCACGCAGTTGACACAGCTGGAAACCCCCGAGCCAAACCGCTTCCGGACAAGAAGCTATCAGAACAGGTAGTCGGAAACGGATCTCTCTCGGAAGACCATAGGGCAACAAAACAAGTGATACCGAAGGAAAACGAACATGAAATGCACAAGGGGCAACGAAAAACAAAGAACATAAATATTGTCCTGGCTAATATTTAACGAATAACACGACACCAATCACTCAACAAAGTTTCGTACCTGAAAGGATTTATGGACGAAACAAGGGCGGACATCGCATGCCTCATAGAAACTCATCTTAAGGATTGCCAAGAAAATTGTGAAAATTGCGAACATTGTATTGATAAGAAAGAGATAAATATAGAGGGCTTCAACTTACTAAGAGCGGATAGAACAACGAGACGTAAAGGTGACTGTGCTACTGTATATATGTACATGAAGGTCATATGACAGAGACGATAATAAGTAAATCCAACAGCTTTGTGGAACTCCTAGCAGTGAAAATAGAAAAACTAAACGTGATACTGATAGTCATCTATAAACTTCCAAACACCCCAACAGAAAAATTTTCGGAGTCCATTGATGATATCAGAAACCTAATAAAGGCCATAAACCCTCCATCCCCAAATATAATGATCTGCGGAGACTTTAACTTCCCATTTATAAAATACAAAAAGGTGGATAGGAAAAAAAAATATATATATATATATATATATACCAGGACAAGGGGGGGCACAAGAGAAGACCAGGACCAAGGCAAAATGTTGATGGCTCTCACAAATGAGTTTATGCTGACACAGGAGATAACAGAAAATACCAGAAAAAATAACTGCCTGGATATGGTATTCACGAATAACACGAACTTGATTGCTGATATAAAAATAACCCTAACCATTATCTCAGCCCACAACTTAATCGAGATATCAACAAATATGACAACAACATTAAAAGACAATACACATATTGAGGAAAGAAGCAAATTTGGGGCCTTTAACTTAAACTCGAAGACTATAAATTGGGAAGCAATCAGATCGCACATGGCCCAAATAGAGTGGAGAACAGTTTTAGAGAATATAACAACTGAAGAAATACTAACAACCTTGGAAGAAAAAACGCTGAGAATTTTAGAAAAATATGCTCCAAAATCACAGCCAAAAGTAAAGAGGAGCTGGCTGGAGAGGCAAAAGAAGATTATTCCGCAAAAGAAAGAGAGTGGAGGCGAAGTTAGGCAACTGCGGAGATAATTCCAGGAAAGTAATACAAGAAAAACTGGAGGGTATCGAAAGGGAAATACAAGCCTGACTAAGGACCATACAGAGAGGGAAGAGGAAAAGGCGGTAGAAGCAATAAAGGAAAATCCAAAATACTTCTATAGCTATGCGAAAAGGAAAACAAAAACGCGCACCGCTATTGGGCTCTTAAGGAAGAGAAAAAATAAACTAACTAACGATCCAAAAGAAATATCTGAACATTGAGAGCCCAGTATGAATCAGTTTTCAGTACCCCAAAGAGTGACAAAGTGATACCTGACATAGATACATTCTTTGAAGAGAAATTGCAAAGAGAGTGTATAACAGACTTTGATTTTGCCCCAGAAGATGTAGCGAGAGCTATCGGACAAATGAAAACACATTCATTTGCAGGTCCAGACAATTGGAACGCATTATTGATTAAAAACTGTAAAAATGAAATAGCTACACCCTTATACTGGATATGGAGAAGATCCCTAGACACTGGGGAAGTACCGAGCATCTTGAAAAGGGCAAACATTGTCCATGTATATATAAAGGAGGGGACAGATCTCAAGCAAAGAACTATAGACCAGTGTCATTGACGTTCCACCTCACCAAAGTATTTGAAAGAATAGTTAGAGAGAAAATTTATGATTTCTTGGAGACACTGGAAAGATTCAACGAAAATCAGCACGGATTCCGATCAGGTAGATCATGCCTATCGCAACTAATAGAACACTACAACAATATCCTAGATGCACTGGAAGGAACTGACAACTACGATGTCATATACACGGATTTTGCTAAAGCTTTCGATAAATGGGATCATGGTATAATAGCACATAAAATGAAACATATGGGAATAACAGCCAAGGTGGGAAAATGGATCTACAACTTCCTCAGAGAACGTCTTCGGGTCATCAAAATTCAAGGTGTATAATCATCAGAATCAGAAGTACATAGCTCAGTACCACAAGGTACAGTACTGGCCTCACTCCTGTTCATTATCATGCTAACAGACATAGACAGTGGAGTAAACAGCAACAGTATAGTAACATCCTTTGCAGACGATACAAAGTTCAGCAGAAAAATCAGCGATGTAACTGAAGTGGAGGCCTTGCAGAGGGACACGAACAGAATATACACATGGTCAGAAGACAACAACATGACATTTAACACCGAGAAATTTCAGCTCTTGAGATATGGTAGAAAAGAGGAACTTAAACAGACTGCAGCTCCAGATAGACAAGAAATTCAGCGAAGCACGAAAGCGATCGATCTGGGGGTAATAATGACCGATGATGCGAAATTCGAAACACAAAACCAGATAGCGATAAATAAAGCAAAGGGAGTCGCGGGACACGTACTAAGAACGTTCAAAAGAAGGGACAGGACAGTAATGATTCCCCTGCTAAAAACAATGATTATACCAAAACTTGAATACTGCTCAGTTTTGACGTCCTCATATAAAAAGGAGGAAACTAATAAACTAGAAGAAACTCAGAGACATTTCACAGCCAAGATTGATGGCTGCAAAGAGCTCAACTACTGGGAAAGACTACGTAAACTAAATCTGTACTCCCTGGAAAGAAGAGAGAGGTACACCATAATCTATTAAATATTTATTTAAATATAAATAACTTCAAAGAGTTGTTTGATTTCTATCTGTAAAATAATGATAAAAATGGAAAAAAAAAAAAATTTTAAAATGCCGCATTACTTATGGGATGACCTAATAAATATGGAAAATGATCGAAAAACTGGTACCAAAACTAAACCCAATTACCATTCAAACAACACTGGAAAATAGGAAAGGCAGGATGTGTAGTGTTCCCAAATTAAAGGCCCGACAAGAGACCTCCTCAACACTGAAGGAAAATAGCTTGATTGTTAGGGGGCCAAGACTTTTTAACCAATTTCCAAAGGACCTCAGAAACGTTACACGGGTCAAAGTTGAAGTCTTCAAGAGAAAACTAGATGCCTGGCTCAGGACGGTACCAGATGAGCCGGGTGTACCTGGCTATGTGCGGTGGAGAGCGCAAGAAAGCAACTCGCTCCTCCACCAAGCCAGACCTAGAGGCAGGACCACAAGCTTGACCTTCGTGTGAAGAGAGACCAACACACGAAAGAGCAACGAGGTTAACGAGGTGTATATATATATATATATATATATCATATGTTCCGTGCGATGATTCCTTATTTCACGGAGGTCAAGCCTATATACAGTATATATATATATATTATATATATGTTAAACACAGACCGTGCATGGAACAAGGAACTCTTCTGTGTTTAACATATAAATTTCTCAGGGGACCATTCTGAGTTTGTATATATATATATATATATATATATATATATATATATATATATATATATAGTCATGCGGTTTGCTTCTACAAAGCTTCAATTTAATATTTAGGAGAAATCCAATGACAAGGAGGAATGTAAATGCCATGAAAAGTCTTCTTTAATGCGCAACGTTTCGAGCAATACGCTCATCATCAGGCTAGATAATAACAATATGAAATTAGAATCAATAAATAAATGTGAACAAGACAAAATAATTTCCATAAAACCTATTCAGTTAAAGCAAATTTTAAAAAGACTAAAAGAAGAGGGTTAAATTCAAAGTTATAAAAATTTACATATAAAATTAACCAGAAATTTAAAAAGCTATTTTTAAATTACATATAGTAAATTTGAAATTAGTACACTGGAATAATTAACACTAATACAATGGAATAATTAACACTACGAACCTTTCAATGCTGGTTCCGAGGCACGAGTAATTTAAAACAAAACAAAACAGGAAACAAGCTATGGGTTGGGCGGTTGGAGTTATAAGTTAGGGGAGGGGGGATTATAAAAAATTGGGGAGGGGGGAGGGGAGTTGGGGAGGGGGGTTTATAAAAAATTTAGAGGGACAGCTGAGGAATCCACGTTTAGAGAAGGGGTCAATGTTTTAATATAAAGAGATTCCAAAATTCTAAGTGAGTTAGGACAAGAATTACAACCGAGAATTTTAAAATTATCTAAAGTGACATCAGTTTTACATTTTATACTGTGTTCCCGAATACTGGAGGCTTCTTTTTTATTTAAAATTTTACCTGTTCGGCAACTTATTCCCATATGCGAATAAAATCTAGTCCTGAGGGAGCGCACGGTGCTGCCAATGTAAGTACCAAGGAGACACCTTGGGCAGGTAAATAAATATACAACACCGCTACGCAACGAATCAGGAGTTCGATCCTTCGCTGAGAAAAAGCTACCTAAAGACATTTTGTTAATAAATATAATGCGAAAATCAGTATGATAAAAAAATTTTCTTAACAACTTTGTAAATTTAAGTTTAAATTCTTTATTCATGGGACCCATTTCAGGACGCAAACTTGTCATTTCACCCCAACTGGCCGCTATGCTTGATCGAAATGGTTTAAGTGACAGAGCTACTATGATGATCATCTTCGAGGCTTCCAGAGCCCTTGGATAAGACCCACAAGAGCTTGCTCTGAACAAATCGACCATCCAACGTCAACTTACAGAAATTACAGAAATTACAAGAAAGCTGATTGGGAACAATTCAAAATACAGACTGAGGAACAATTCACCACATTAAACAGCACACCCATCATAAACATCAATACAACACTCAAGACATTTGACATTTAATCAGATCATCAATAATGCAAACAAATACATACCCAAGGGCAACATTAGGAAATACAACCCAAATTACATTAGAGAAATAGCCCACCTCATAAGGCAACATAATAACCTCAAATATAACACACAAACACCACACACAGAAGCCATAAAACAGCAGATACAACAGCTCAACACAGAAATAAACAACAAACTCAAAGAAAAACAAACAGAAACATTCAGGGAATTCATAACAACACTAAACCACTCCACAGATACATCTAGGCTATACAAGACTATAAAAAGCATTACCCACTCTAACAGCGGCATTCACACCTCACATGCGGCTATCTGTCGCAGCCAAAATAATATCCCAACATACACACAACAAGCTAACATTCTAGTTAATCACTACGCAAAGATAAGTCACTTAAACAGAGACAACAACCAGAAACACGCAGACAGACAAACAGCCAGACACAAGAAAACCTACAGACTCGACACGACCATTACACCCTTCAATACAGACCAGACCACCAAGATCATCAAAAACATTAAGAATTCGAAGGCTACTGGACCAGACAGCATATCTAACATACACCTTAAACACTTGGGCCCACAAGGAATACTAGCTCTCACAAATATCAGCACATATTCATACCAACACTGTATTATTCCTGACATATGGAAACAAGGTAAAATTATTACACTTCTCAAACCAAACAAAAATCCAACAGAACCAGCTTCCTATAGACCCATTACTTTACTATGCCCACCTTCCAAAGTAACAGAAAGACTAATCTTACAAATCACCAACCCTCACATTCCACTGTCGCCTACTCAACATGGATTCAGACCTCACCACTCAACCACGACATTATTCACTAACCTCATGCAGCACATCATGGATGGCATCAACTCCAGACGACCAGCTCAACGTACACTATTAGCAACAATAGACATTAGTAAAGCATTTGATGCTATCCCACGCTTCCCTCTCATAAACAAAATACTCAACACAAACATGCACAATAACACCAAAAGGTGGCTGAGCAACTATCTTTCAGGAAGATACTCACATGTCGCATTTAATGGCAAGTCATCCAAAAACAAGCTTTTTCCGAACGGGGTCCCTCAAGGATCTGTTCTCTCACCAACACTGTTCAACTTATACATGCATGACATTCCAACACCCATAGATAACAAGCTTACCTTATCATCATATGCAGATGACATCACTCTAACATCCACCCACAACAACATCGACACCGCTACAAATAACCTACAAACATACATAAACAGTATACAAGACTGGCTCACACACAATAGATTCACAGTAGCGCCCACAAAATCAACCATCACCTTGCTTACAAGCAACACAAAAGAACACCAGGTAATTCCACAGCTTACACTAAACAACATCAACATTCCACACACTCAGAGGACCAAAATACTTGGGGTCACATACAACACAACATTATCTTTTGCAAACCACATTCAGGACATTAAAAACAAATGTACGTCAAGACTTAACACGCTTAGGGTACTAACAGGCACAAACTTTGGACACCAGCAGGAAACAACATCACTCATATACAAACAATATATTCGCTCAGTTATGGACTATGCTAGCCCATGCTGGGCACCCATTATCTCAAACACACACATAAACACCTTACAGACAATACAAAACAACGCACTTCGTATCATTACAGGATGCACTCAAACAACACCAATAGAACACCTGCACACAGAAACAAAAATACTGAAAGTTAGGGAACATTTAGACATGAGGGGAACACAATTCATGGCAGCAGCGACAACTAACCCACAACACCCTTGCCACTACATGTACAATCATGCACCAACACCTCGCACCATTAAGGTAACACCAGAGAGACATTATAACCAAATACTTCATTCCATACCACGCCCACACACACATCACACAGTACAGAAAACACATACACACACACCTAACCCACAAAGCACTGACACGACTCGGTCCGAATGCGGTCCTAAGTGCGAAGCTGCCACCGATTAACAGGTCAGAGATCAGCCTGAGCAGATCGGATCGAGTTAACTTAGTACGATTCCGATGTGGACATCACCCCAACTTACGGACATATAAACACAGACTAGACAACTCCATAGACGACACCTGCCACCTGTGCCAGGACACACCACAAACAATTGAACACATTATGACAGACTGTACCGCTCTAGCACAACAACGAACACAACACAACATCACTAGTGCGCTGAACCTCTGGTCCACTCCGGCGGAGAGAGCGATCGGTTACCTGCGTGCCGCCGGCTTGCTCGATCAGGGTGGGCTGATCGGCTAAACAACAACAACAACAACACCGAGAAGCAGCCGCTGCCAGCATCAAAGAAGCGTTCAAACCAGACACACCCCTTACAGTCCACTGGGATAGCAAGCTCATGCCTGATCTCACAGGGAATATGAAGGTGGATAGGCTGGCTATTCTAATCTCGACAATGGGAGAGAAGAAGCTGCTGGAGATTCCGAAGATACCCAATGGGACCGGCCAAGCTATGGCCCAAGCTGTGTACAACGCCATTCGCCAGTGGGGGCTAGAAAACTTTATCCGTGCCATGTGTTTTGACACAACTAACTCCAACACCGGTCGATCGTCAGGAACCTGCGTAATTCTCGAGCTCCTACTGGGCCGACGTCTTCTGCATTTTGCCTGTCGACACCATATCCTGGAGTTGGTCTTGGCCGCCTCCTTTCAAGCTTGCTTGGGCCCCAACAGTGCACCTGAAATCCTCTTGTTCAAGCGGTTCCAAGCACAATGGCCATCCATTAATCAAGAAAGGTACGAGGACGCCTTCTCGGACGACTTCGCTGCATTAGAGCTCGCCGATGTCCGGAACGAGGTCATTGCGTTCAGTGAGCAGCAGCTGTTGGAACACCAACCCCGAGCAGTAGCGGATTATAATGGGGGCAAAGGGGGCATTTGCCCCTGGCCCCAGATGCTGACCGGCCCCAATATGCTGACCGACCCCAAGAAACTATGTAAACGCTATAATCTACCGTTGAAATAATTGGTCGACCGTGAGGAAGAAAAAAAAATTCTAGATTCCGCTTCTACAAAACCTAGTTTAGTACCCCATTTATGTGAAGAACGTATACATTTTCTGTAATCACATTTTTGTTTTTGTTTCGTTTTCTGTTGATCGATCCCAGTCAGCTGATCACATCACTCATGTATAATGTATCAGGTAAAGAATTGTGTTTTTCTAGTGACACCGACCCGAAAATATTCATTGCCCTCGGCCCTAACAATGCTTTATCCGGCCCTGACCCCGAGATGACTATCGCGAGCTACTCAACCTTATGCTGATCTTCCTCGGAAGCACACCTTCACGTGGGAAGACGTTTCAAGCTCCTGGGCCTATGCATCTTGCTCGCTGAATGGCAAAAGCCATTTACAGCCTCAAAGTTTGGATGTTCCGGTCTCAGTTTCATCTGATAGCGAGGGAAGCTAAGGAACCGAGAGATTTTAACATCTTTCTTGCAAAGGTTTACCTCAAGGCCTGATTTCTGGCACCTCTTGCTTCCACCACAGCTAGAAACGATCTCCAACTTCTTCAGCAGCTTCACACATACCCTCAACGAAACATCAGTGCAGCTACATCACGCAAGTTGACCGGCCACCTATGGTCCCTGTCGGAGGATTTGATTCTTCTAAGCCTCTTTGATCCAGAGGTGGATTCAATCACAAAGCAGGCCATTCTGAAAATTTCAACAGAGGAAGGAAGGAGAGGACGACCCACCAAAACGGGCATTCGTGGATCTGGCGACGGTGGAACAAAAAACGCTCGCCAGTTTTGTGTCAAAGGAAAGCAGAAAACTATTCGCTACGCCAGGCATGCCGGATACATTCCTGAACGAAGACCCTGGTACATGGAATGACAGGGATGACTTCAAGGCTGCCCAGGCAATCGTCCACTCTTTAGCAACGACCAACGACCATGCAGAGCGAGGCGTTGCCCTGATACAAGACGCGACGCGGTCAGGGCGATTTCGAAATGAAGAGCAGCTGCAATATGCCCTCCAAGTTATCGAGCAGAACCGGGCAAAGTTTCCTGACGCGAAGAAATCAACGCTGCTGATAAAGTCGTGATGTGCGATTCTGTTATAACCAAGTGTCCCTTCTACACTGTTTTGAAAAAATGTATTTACATTTTTGTACAATGATCTTTCTTTATAATAATGCAATAAAAGTAGTCATGGAACAAATATACTTCATTTCCTAGACAAATAACTTAAACGGCCAACACACTTGGCCTATGTCTGGAGGGGTGCTAGAGTGTACAAATTTTGACGGCTTTGAGCCACCTCTAAATATTAACAGCTTCTGTTCAAATTTCACATACGATACTTTTTCATAAAAAGGAACCATTTGGCGGGGTCAGACGTAACATTGCTCTGTTCTGAAATTTCACCATATGATAAGAGCCACCCTAATATATATATATATATATATACTAGCTGAGGTACCCGGCGTTGCCCGGGATAAATTTCACATTATATCCACAGTTTAAATAAAATAAAGTTTAAGACAAAAGGCTGAATTTGATTAAAATGGTTTATCTTAAAGCTTCTGGATACACTATGTTTGCAGTTTTTCCAGTGGGAGCATAGATGAAGAGGCGTTTTGGCGTGCCAACTCTTGACATGGCAACCTGTTGACATTCTTCATCCCATAAGAGGTTCTCGTGCCAAATTTGGTAGCTCTAGGTCAAACGGTTTGAAGTCGTCCTAAAAAATAATTATATGTGAAGCTCAAGATTTTCATGACTGTGTTCTTTTCTATAGTTTTATTGACCAAATAATTAGCCATGAAAATGTTAAGATTCAGAAATCTTGACACAATGTGAAGCTCAAAATTTTCACGGTTGCGTTCTTTTCTGTAGTTTAATCGCGGTGCTGGGGCCTTCGGGCCCAGTAATTTTAATTATTTAATTTATTAACATTCTTCATCCCATAAGAGGTTCCCGTGCCAAATTTGGTAGCTCTTGGTCAAACGGTTTGCGCTTGCATAAAGGACAGACAGACAGACAGACAGAAAGGCGAAAATATAATATATATATATATATATATATATATATGTTAGTGGTGACCGAATATCCGCATCCGCACTTCTAACTGCGGATATTACCTCTAATAAATTATGCAATTTACAATTAAATTAGCTTATAAAGTAGCTTATAAGGCCCAGTCATGCACATTTCATGTAAAGTATTAATTAATTATTAATGAACAAACAAATATATATAAACCTCAAAATATAAATACCTGGTAACACAGAAAATTGAATGAAACTTGTTTCATTGAATTTTCTGTGGCTGAAACTCCTGAGAAAGTTATTATTTTTATCATAATGAAAACATTAATATTAATTTTAATTCTTATGCATTGCCTGCCATAATAGTAATATCAGGAAATTTGAAAAATTATGTCATATATTCATAATTCTATATTATATTGATAGATTAACTAAATATCCGCATCCGCGGATATTGAAATTAAAGATCCGCATCCGCAGATGTTGAAAAACTGACATCTGGTCCACCACTAATATATATATATATATGAATGCTGAAAAGAACCACGAAGGAAAGGAAACAGAATGGTGCTCAAGCGCTTTCGTCTAATGACATCCTCAGGAACACTGAAGTAAATAAAGAGTTCGAGACTATATATAGGTCACCAAAAAAAAAATATATATATATATATATATATATAATAAATATAAAAATAAAAATTGTGAGAGGAGCATACAAATTTGTAAGGAAAACTACCAATTTTAACATTTTGCCCTGAACGAATTCAAAACAACAGGGTCAAGTGAAAAAAGACCCTGGCTCATGTTAAAATTATTTGTAAGTTGAATAATAGCAGACTCAAGAATATTTCTATTAACAATGTTGCTAGAGTGAAACGAAATTGAAGCCATTATTCCAATCAATACAGTGGGATAACTCTGACAAATGGACAAAAAGGGCATCCCATTCTAACGTAATATTGATGCTGTTTTACACGCGTGTGCAAATTCTTCCCTGTCTGACTAATGTAAAAGGAATCACATTGTTTACAACTAATTTTATAGATAATGCCTGAATTATTGGTAGGGCTATTTTTAACTATGATATTTTTCACAGTATTATTATATGAAAATACTACATTAATATTCAAAAGTTTAAGTACATTAGCAATGCCTGAGAAGCCTAGGAAAAATGGAAGTACTAAAATATTCTTTGACAAAGTGCGAGGGTTATTATTCACACGATAGAAGGTTCGTTTTGCCTTGTTAAGACAAGATTCCATAAACGCAGGTGGGTAGCACATATCACTTCCAATACCGTTGATTTTTTCTAATTCGGCATCCATGTATTCCGGACTGGCGATCCCAAGAGCGCGGAGAAACAGTGAAGAAAATATGTCCTTCTTAATGGGGGTATTATGTCCGGAGTAAAAGTGTATGTAAGACAAAAAAATTTTTTTCCGATAAATACTAAACTTAAAACCTAGGCTTTCCCTATGTGCACGCACATCCAAAAACGGAATTGAGTTGTTTTGTTCCATTTCTAAACTAAACTTAATGGAGGGGACTTGATCATTTAACTGAAGGAGGAAGTCATCCAGGTCACGCTTCATGGGCCAAATATACAAAATATCGTCGACGTACCGCAACCATGGGATTGGGATGCCAACCCCCAGGATTCTCGGAATGTAAGTAATTTCGAAAAACGCCATATAAATGTTGAAGAGGAGGGGCGACAAGGGATTATCCATGGCCATCCCAAAAACCTGTTGATAATACTCGCTATTGAAAGTGAATTTACAGTCTTTGATGCAAAGTTTAATGAGTTCCAAAACGATGTGTGCAGGTAGTGGCAGGTCATACTTATGTAATTCTCGGGAGAGAAAGTCAAGCATATCATCACTCGGCACTTTTGTAAACAATGAACAAACGTCAAAACTGATCAATCTATCGTTGGTTTGATCAGTTGCGTACATTATTCAATTTTTCAATAAGATCCATGGAATTTTTTTACATGTGAATCAGAGATAGTTCCGAGAATGGGGGGACAAGACTTTGACAAGCTATTTGGAGAGTTTATAGATAATAGAACCCACAGAGCTAATAATAGGGCACATAGGGTTGCCAGGTTTGTGGGTTTTAATAAGACCGTAAAGGTAAGGAAGAGAAGGTGAAGTTGACGTGAAAAGCGGAATTAAGTCCTTATGATCTTTGAGAATGCGTTTCAAGCCACTATCATTCAATAGTGGCTTGAAACGCATTCTCAAAGATCACCTGTGGTGCTGGGGTCTTCAGCCTCAGTAATTGGGGGCCCTGCGTACCCCCAATTACTGGGGAGTCATTTATTCAGTCAATAAAACTATCGAAAAGAACGCACCAATGAAAATCTTAACTAGCTAGAGTAAAATGTTGGAACAAAGCAAAGCGCATTTCTACGTTCAGAATTGCTTAATTGTAAATACATGGTGTCCACAAGACTGCCTTTTTATAGTATAGATTAGTATAGTATGGTATAGTATAGATATTATAGAAGAAGATAATAGGCTAATGTTGTCTGTCTGTCTGTCTTTGTCTCACTCTAAAACACGAAAACGAGTTTTTGGAGAGAAAAATTAAGTAAAAGTTGTCTAAAATTAATCGAAACCTACGGAAAAATTATAATTTTTTCAGTTAGACAAAAATTTGAATTTTTCAAAATCTACATGCTGTCTGTCTGTCTGTCTGTCTGTCTGTCCCCACCCTAAAACACGGAAACGGCTCCTCGAGAGAAAAAATTATTTGGTAAAATTTGTTTAAAATTAATCGAAAAATTGAATGCCCGGTTAAGTCAACTGTACAGGCGATTGGTTAGGTTAAGTCGTGATATTTTTGTTAGTTTTAACAATATTTTCGTTAGTTTTAACGAAAAATGTTAATTAGCTGACGTGAGATTGAAGTTTTGCAAGATTTTATTTTTATAAAATATGGCTCATGACTTGAATAACCTCCATAGACCCCAGTGGCTTCATGTTTTCCAAACCAAATGTAATGTAATGGCGTAGCGAAATGGTTACCGCTCTCGCCTTCTTCTCAAGAGGTGCTGGGTTCGAATCATGTGGACATATTTGTATTATATTATACAGTATATACAGTCTTGATAAAATTTTTTTTAAATATATTACAAAAAATTTTATATTTTACCGTTACGAAACCTTTGATTTATGCAAAACACCACGTGTCAAATGCAATAACAAATGCAAATAAACACCATCTAAATGTACAATGTTATTATTATTATTATTATTATATAAATTGTATGAAATATAAAATAGTTATTGGTATTACTGTCATCATTTATGGAAATTGGAGCAGTTCACTCTTAAAACCAATTAAGTCCGAAGAAAGAAATGGCCAATGAAAACGCAAAAAAAAAAAAAAATAGTATGATTATGTTACTTAACTAATATCTGATCAACTTAACTACTGTATGTTTTAGTTATCTTCATTAGCTGTTCTGATGAATTAAAATAAAATTTAGGATTTACTATAGTTTCTTTAGTTCAACAGAGACAGTAGAGATTTTATTTCTTAAATAGTTTGTAGAAATTTCTGAGTAGTAATATATATATATATATATATATATATAATATATATATACACACACACACCCTGGTTAGTCTAGTGTAGTGATGGCGAACCTTTTTATCCAAGTGTGTCACTTGCATACATGCATTTTAAATTTAACTACAAAATCATAGATAGCTGACTTTTTAATCGAAAGTACTAGGGCGTAGACGATTTATTGCAGTTTTTCATCAGAATACCAAACATTTTCAACATCCATCGCGTGTCACCTGAAACCCTGCGGCGTGTCACTGCTGACACGCGTGTCATAGGTTCGCCATCACTGGACCGTCACTCTAGTGGTTAAGATGCTGGGCTGCTAGTGGGGCGTGGTTCGGATTCCACGTTGAACTGTAGGTCTTAGGTGGAGTGATAAGCCTGACCTTCGTTAGAATGAACAATTCGGGCGGAAGCAAAACCAAGGTTATATGGCTCGTGGTGTGTATATAAGGGGTTCCAAAAAACTTTAGCCCCCCCCATTTGCAGCTTACACGTTTACTTATATCGAAATAGTTTTTAGTGATTATAAAAATATATAAAATTCTTTATTTAGTGCAGGTATTAAAATTACTCTAGCTGATAAAGTGATAATATAATAGCTTCTCAATTAATTGGTGATTCGGAGAGGCAACGTATGATAGATCGCATACGAGCAATAACATTTCGGGAAGCTCGTGATGCTGGAGCCACCTTTATAACACGTTCATGGGTTACCAAAACAGTTGCGAAGAAGTGAGGACTTCGTCAAAAGAAATTGGAATAAAACTTTGGATGAATGTGAAATGGATACAATCAAATCTGGGCGCCCAAATTTGCCACTCTCTCAGGAAACAAAGGACATCATTGAAAGCGGTACGCGTAAGCGGAAAAACAGCTGTGCTAAACTTTCTAGAGA
This sequence comes from Bathynomus jamesi, assembly GCA_023014485.1. Classification (NCBI taxonomy): domain Eukaryota; kingdom Metazoa; phylum Arthropoda; class Malacostraca; order Isopoda; family Cirolanidae; genus Bathynomus; species Bathynomus jamesi. The sequence goes on from JAJOZX010009081.1 coordinate 135,075, forward strand.
GATCGAAGTGTTGAGAGGAAAGATCGTTAGTGGTGAGATTATTCGATTGTACCGTCATACGCAAGGTTTAAAGCCTTGGCATGAACTTCCAAAGCCAAGAAAAACTCAACTTAACATCGATGACAGATGTGGTTTGCCCATTATCTTGAAGATTGGGATGTGGATGAATTCATGCATTTAGCTGTCTCCGATGAATTTTTTGTTTACGTAACACGTCGGCCTAACTACCAAAATGATCGAGTGTGGGCCACAACACCAGATGAAATCGATGACAATGAACATTATCGCGAATTATTAAAAAGTCCAGACTGTGTTGGTGTGTTTGTTTTGTTCACTGCAAAGAAGCTCATGTGGGTGCTGAAGCCAAATGATCAGAGTTGGGATGGACAGTATTTTCGTGATATTATTCTATCCCAGCATGTCATTCCTTTTCTAAGAAACCCAAACAATGTTATGGATGTCGATCAGGTCACACTTCTGCACGATAAGGCCCCCTGTTTTAAGGCATTAGCCACTCAACAGTTGTTGCGGAACCATGAGATCGATTTCTTTGGAAATGAAGAATGGCCAGGAAATTCTCCTGACCTGAACGTCTGTGAACACATTGGATCAGTTATAAAGGACAAGGTTGAATGTCTCTTGTTTGAAGAACCTGCAGCAAATTGATTTTCGAAGGATACAATGACGCAACACATTGAAACTGTTTTAGCAAATTTGCGTAACGATTAAGATCTATTCACGTCACTTTTGGCAAGCTACCCAAAGCGAATTCAGCTGTCTTGGAAGCCAATGGCGGGAACACCAAGTTTTAATTGTTTCTCATTAAATGCAGGATTAAATTCTCTTTTGTTAGGTATGTTTAGTTTTACTGTACCTCTAATGGTTTAGGCCATGGGCGGGGGGGCTAAGGTTTATTGGAGCCCCGTATTATGTTTATATATCCTGAATATCCTGATGCAAAGAATTAAAAAATCAGTCAATCCGATTATCCAAGCTATTCATCAGTCCTGCCATATGCTTTCTAAATTATGGGCTTTATCGACGAAAATGTTTGTCTGTAGCTTCACTTAACATCGACATTACTATTTTTCATTACTTATATTTTTATTCTTAATGCTTCTATGTTCTATTTTTAGTGTACTCTTCTTTTCTTTTTAGTTTTTACTACTATTATTATTATTATTTGTCATATGGACTATGTCTATGAATGATCTGCCAATAATGTTTTTCATTTTCATTTCATGTATATTCAAACCCTCACACAATGTACCAAATCAAACACACACACACACACACTAATACATGAATACACCATTACCCATGATGCTTTTGATGCATCTAGATATCCAAACCTCCAATGAAAGTTCATTTGGTTGAACCCAAGCATTTTATCTTTCTTCATCCGATCCTATTTTACTGTAATTCCTCGTTTTCCCTTCTCTGTTCTCTGTCCCCATTCTTCTACTTCCTCGTTTCTGCTCTTCTCTTTCATCTTTCTTCATATATCTACTCACGCACATTTATATGAACACACACGCATGTACAGCATACACACACACACACACACACACAGAGCTGTGCTTAGCGATGCTAAGTTTTCATTAACGATTTTACAAGCGCCGCTGTTTTCTTAAAACGTTAGCGAAACAGCCAGCGCCGCTATATTTTTCAGGCAAATCAACCGCTAATCGCTATTTTTGCTCGTGCTTTTTTTGTAAAAATATACTTTTAAGATTTGTCATCAACTCTGCTGTTGTCACGAGTTCATACCAATACTAAGTCACTATTTACACGCGACGTTTTTCACACGGAACAAATCTCACTATTCTTGAACAAAACTGTACCAAACCGTAATATGATAGATAGTTCATATTTCCCTTCCAAAGTAGTCAAATCTTTTTTCATTCAGTTAAACACACCTATTCCATCCAGCGCAGCTCTTGAAAGGATTTTCTCGACTGGAAAAGATATTTTGAAGCGAAAACGAGCCTGCTTGACTGACTATAACTTTGAGAAGCTACTGAAACTTAATAAAACAACATTGCACAATATCTAGAAGAAATATAAAGAATTAGTGATTTAATATTTGGTATTTCCTAAATAACCGTTGAGCGACTGTGTTTATTTTTTTTGCTATTGTCGTAGCACTTTCTTGTGATTTATGACATATATTAAGCAGGAAGAATTGAACTTTGGATTAAATATTTCCCGCTTAACTAGGTCTTTTTTAGTTTTTTAAATAGATATTACACACACATATATATATATATATATATATATATATATATATATATAAATTAGCGGGAAAATTAGCGATAAATCTAGCGCCGCTAGATTTCTAAAAGCTTAGCGTCAGCGACAGCGCCGCTAGATTTATAGATTATTAGCATTAGCGACAGCGGCGCTGGTTATATCAGTTAGCGCGCCCAGCTCTGTATATATATATATATATATATATATATATATATATATATATATACACACACACAGGGTGTTATCAAATTATGTTTCATAAATTATGATACTATACATATTCAGGACGACAAAGTGCACAAAGAAATTCCTAGGAACATAAATCCGCAATCGCTTCGTTTCAGAGATACATTGCTTTTTTGCTGCGGACGATCCAATTAAAGTGAAATTCATTAAAGTTTGTCAAAGTCGTAGTTGCCTGCTTGTTTAGATAGCTATTTTTCTTTTGTTTTGATAGTATTTTGTTAGTTGTCATTTTAGAAACCAAAATTATTTCCTTCATTTCCTGTGTCACTCTTGTAATGTTACAGAGCGTTATGGAGCAGTATTCTTTTGAAGAACTTGGTGATATGTAGGGCCCGGATGTTTAGGCATTATAAAATTGAAAAATAGGCAAAATAAAAGTATAAAATAGGCAAAAATAGGCATTTATTTTATACCGATCAAAAACACACAAAACAAAATAAGTTATATAATAATGTATGAATGTATCATTAGTTTCATTACCTTGAGACCGTCGCACATTATTAGTCTGAATTACACATAATTACAAGTAATTTTTTTATGTTTTCAACTTTTAGGCCTCTTCTTCTGTCTGAAAGAACATGCTTGTACAGCGAGAATGACCTCTCTACTTCCACTGATGTAACAGGAGCAAATTTGAAGCATGATACATTCATGGGATTCATATCCCCTACATCGGCATCAGTGTGTCCTTCAAGAACGTGTGCAATGTTCTTTAGTCGTTCCAGATCTGCATTTGCTCGTATCACTCGGTCACATTTTTCGCGAACAGATTCGCCTTTCTCGCCGGGCGCTTGACTGATGCCTGCAATGACTAACTCAAAAATTTTCAAAGCGTCGATTAACGGCTGGTTCCTAGTTTCAAGAGCAGTAATGTTCTCAGGTATTTTTGCAAAGTGGGAAGTGATGTATGAAAGTTCATTGCGAAGAGATCTATCTTCAATGAGGTCCATCACGATGCGGATTGATGAAGCATCTTCGATGTCAAGTGCTGATACAACTTCTCGAAACTTGTCAAAATTTGACGTGTAATACAACGCAGCCGAGATCCAGGTTCCCCACCTCGTCAAAACGGGCTGTGGCGGCAATGCGAGTTCAGGCGCTATTTCATGCAACATATGACATCTTGATGGTGCCTTAAGAAATATCTTCTTTCCATTAGAAATTAATTTGTCGACATTGGGGAACAAGCCTCGTATCTGCTCAGCAACACGGTGAAGTGCGTGAGCCAAACAAGTAACATGTAGCATTTGTGGAAAAAGAATTTTCAATGCTGTTGCTGCCTTCTTCATGTACGGCGCTGCGTCTGTCATGAAGAGAAGAACTTTTTCATGCTGGATGCCCTCTGGCCAAAGCAAAGCGAGGGATGTTGTGAAAAGTTGAGCTATTGTTGAGCTGTTGGTCTTTGGCAGCTCTTCTGATGTCAGCAGATAAACTTTCGGCGTCTGATCAGCTTCCAAAGTACCTATAATCACGTTAGCAATATATCTACCCATGGAATCGGTGGTCTCGTCTATTGAAATCCATATCTTGTTATCTGCAACGCCTTCACGTATTTTCTGCATTGCAAAGGCGTAGTTTGTATCCACATAATTTTTTCGAAGAGTGGACTCACTTGGAATAACTTGTTTTGTGTATTTTTCTAAAAAGGTCTTTAATGATTTGTTTTCCACAGTGGAATTCCAGCATCAATAAATGATTTGCATAGCTCCAAGGAAAAGGTAGATTGACGACTTGACGTTGAAGCAAATGTTGTCATCAAACACGTTTGTAGGCTGTTTGGTTTCATCTTTTCAGCAGAAGCTTTGTGCTTAACGGTCTGCACATGCTGGGAAACAAAGTACCTTTCCTCACTATTAACTGCTTTGTCACACATTTTACAAAATAACACTGTGCCATCTGTGGAAAAGATATCTTTTCCAAAGTCACGAACATGTTGGTTCAGTTAACTACTTGAAGATGAACTAACTTTTGGCATATTAACGTCTTCTAAATATCATTCAAGTTTAGTCAAATACCACTGATGATCGCACACCCTCACACGCACGAAGCAGAACAACGAATATGAGGAAATGGCCGTGCGAGGCTAGTTTTCAGATACTGCGCTCAGCTGATAACGTCAATCATACATGACGTCATTTCCGCAATATGAAATTCCACGATATCTTCATTCACGTTATCTGCGCATTCCTGGTTAGTCTAGTCGTAACTAATACATGATAATTTTCCTATAAATGCCTATTTATGTCTTTTTTCTTTATAATCTAATTAAAAAGGCAAAAATATGCATTTTCAACGAAATAGGCATTATCATACTCATACTCCCAAAAAAGGCAAAAAAAGGCATTTATGGCATTTTGCCTGAACATCCGGGCTCTAGTCATATACTGATATGTAGGGCCCGGATGTTTAGGCATTATAAAATTGAAAAATAGGCAAAATAAAAGTATAAAATAGGCAAAAATAGGCATTTATTTTATACCGATCAAAAACACACAAAACAAAATAAGTTATATAATAATGTATGAATGTATCATTAGTTTCATTACCTTGAGACCGTCGCACATTATTAGTCTGAATTACACATAATTACAAGTAATTTTTTTATGTTTTCAACTTTTAGGCCTCTTCTTCTGTCTGAAAGAACATGCTTGTACAGCGAGAATGACCTCTCTACTTCCACTGATGTAACAGGAGCAAATTTGAAGCATGATACATTCATGGGATTCATATCCCCTACATCGGCATCAGTGTGTCCTTCAAGAACGTGTGCAATGTTCTTTAGTCGTTCCAGATCTGCATTTGCTCGTATCACTCGGTCACATTTTTCGCGAACAGATTCACCTTTCTCGCCGGGCGCTTGACTGATGCCTGCAATGACTAACTCAAAATTTTCAAAGCGTCGATTAACGGCTGGTTCCTAGTTTCAAGAGCAGTAATGTTCTCAGGTATTTTTGCAAAGTGGGAAGTGATGTATGAAAGTTCATTGCGAAGAGATCTATCTTCAATGAGGTCCATCACGATGCGGATTGATGAAGCATCTTCGATGTCAAGTGCTGATACAACTTCTCGAAACTTGTCAAAATTTGACGTGTAATACAACGCAGCCGAGATCCAGGTTCCCCACCTCGTCAAAACGGGCTGTGGCGGCAATGCGAGTTCAGGCGCTATTTCATGCAACATATGACATCTTGATGGTGCCTTAAGAATATCTTCTTTCCATTAGAAATTAATTTGTCGACATTGGGGAACAAGCCTCGTATCTGCTCAGCAACACGGTGAAGTGCGTGAGCCAAACAAGTAACATGTAGCATTTGTGGAAAAAGAATTTTCAATGCTGTTGCTGCCTTCTTCATGTACGGCGCTGCGTCTGTCATGAAGAGAAGAACTTTTTCATGCTGGATGCCCTCTGGCCAAAGCAAAGCGAGGGATGTTGTGAAAAGTTGAGCTATTGTTGAGCTGTTGGTCTTTGGCAGCTCTTCTGATGTCAGCAGATAAACTTTCGGCGTCTGATCAGCTTCCAAAGTACCTATAATCACGTTAGCAATATATCTACCCATGGAATCGGTGGTCTCGTCTATTGAAATCCATATCTTGTTATCTGCAACGCCTTCACGTATTTTCTGCATTGCAAGGCGTAGTTTGTATCCACATAATTTTTTCGAAGAGTGGACTCACTTGGAATAACTTGTTTTGTGTATTTTTCTAAAAAGGTCTTTAATGATTTGTTTTCCACAGTGGAATTCCAGCATCAATAAATGATTTGCATAGCTCCAAGGAAAAGGTAGATTGACGACTTGACGTTGAAGCAAATGTTGTCATCAAACACGTTTGTAGGCTGTTTGGTTTCATCTTTTCAGCAGAAGCTTTGTGCTTAACGGTCTGCACATGCTGGGAAACAAAGTACCTTTCCTCACTATTAACTGCTTTGTCACACATTTTACAAAATAACACTGTGCCATCTGTGGAAAAGATATCTTTTCCAAAGTCACGAACATGTTGGTTCAGTTAACTACTTGAAGATGAACTAACTTTTGGCATATTAACGTCTTCTAAATATCATTCAAGTTTAGTCAAATACCACTGATGATCGCACACCCTCACACGCACGAAGCAGAACAACGAATATGAGGAAATGGCCGTGCGAGGCTAGTTTTCAGATACTGCGCTCAGCTGATAACGTCAATCATACATGACGTCATTTCCGCAATATGAAATTCCACGATATCTTCATTCACGTTATCTGCGCATTCCTGGTTAGTCTAGTCGTAACTAATACATGATAATTTTCCTATAAATGCCTATTTATGTCTTTTTTCTTTATAATCTAATTAAAAGGCAAAAATATGCATTTTCAACGAAATAGGCATTATCATACTCATACTCCCAAAAAAGGCAAAAAAAGGCATTTATGGCATTTTGCCTGAACATCCGGGCTCTAGTCATATACTGATATGTAGGGCCCGGATGTTTAGGCATTATAAAATTGAAAAATAGGCAAATAAAAGTATAAAATAGGCAAAAAGGCATTTATTTTATACCGATCAAAAACCACAAACAAAATAAGTTATATAATAATGTATGAATGTATCATTAGTTTCATTACCTTGAGACCGTCGCACATTATTAGTCTGAATTACACATAATTACAAGTAATTTTTTTATGTTTTCAACTTTTAGGCCTCTTCTTCTGTCTGAAAGAACATGCTTGTACAGCGAGAATGACCTCTCTACTTCCACTGATGTAACAGGAGCAAATTTGAAGCATGATACATTCATGGGATTCATATCCCCTACATCGGCATCAGTGTGTCCTTCAAGAACGTGTGCAATGTTCTTTAGTCGTTCCAGATCTGCATTTGCTCGTATCACTCGGTCACATTTTTCGCGAACAGATTCACCTTTCTCGCCGGGCGCTTGACTGATGCCTGCAATGACTAACTCAAAAATTTTCAAAGCGTCGATTAACGGCTGGTTCCTAGTTTCAAGAGCAGTAATGTTCTCAGGTATTTTTGCAAAGTGGGAAGTGATGTATGAAAGTTCATTGCGAAGAGATCTATCTTCAATGAGGTCCATCACGATGCGGATTGATGAAGCATCTTCGATGTCAAGTGCTGATACAACTTCTCGAAACTTGTCAAAATTTGACGTGTAATACAACGCAGCCGAGATCCAGGTTCCCCACCTCGTCAAAACGGGCTGTGGCGGCAATGCGAGTTCAGGCGCTATTTCATGCAACATATGACATCTTGATGGTGCCTTAAGAAATATCTTCTTTCCATTAGAAATTAATTTGTCGACATTGGGGAACAAGCCTCGTATCTGCTCAGCAACACGGTGAAGTGCGTGAGCCAAACAAGTAACATGTAGCATTTGTGGAAAAAGAATTTTCAATGCTGTTGCTGCCTTCTTCATGTACGGCGCTGCGTCTGTCATGAAGAGAAGAACTTTTTCATGCTGGATGCCCTCTGGCCAAAGCAAAGCGAGGGATGTTGTGAAAAGTTGAGCTATTGTTGAGCTGTTGGTCTTTGGCAGCTCTTCTGATGTCAGCAGATAAACTTTCGGCGTCTGATCAGCTTCCAAGTACCTATAATCACGTTAGCAATATATCTACCCATGGAATCGGTGGTCTCGTCTATTGAAATCCATATCTTGTTATCTGCAACGCCTTCACGTATTTTCTGCATTGCAAAGGCGTAGTTTGTATCCACATAATTTTTTCGAAGAGTGGACTCACTTGGAATAACTTGTTTTGTGTATTTTTCTAAAAAGGTCTTTAATGATTTGTTTTCCACAGTGGAATTCCAGCATCAATAAATGATTTGCATAGCTCCAAGGAAAAGGTAGATTGACGACTTGACGTTGAAGCAAATGTTGTCATCAAACACGTTTGTAGGCTGTTTGGTTTCATCTTTTCAGCAGAAGCTTTGTGCTTAACGGTCTGCACATGCTGGGAAACAAAGTACCTTTCCTCACTATTAACTGCTTTGTCACACATTTTACAAAATAACACTGTGCCATCTGTGGAAAAGATATCTTTTCCAAAGTCACGAACATGTTGGTTCAGTTAACTACTTGAAGATGAACTAACTTTTGGCATATTAACGTCTTCTAAATATCATTCAAGTTTAGTCAAATACCACTGATGATCGCACACCCTCACACGCACGAAGCAGAACAACGAATATGAGGAAATGGCCGTGCGAGGCTAGTTTTCAGATACTGCGCTCAGCTGATAACGTCAATCATACATGACGTCATTTCCGCAATATGAAATTCCACGATATCTTCATTCACGTTATCTGCGCATTCCTGGTTAGTCTAGTCGTAACTAATACATGATAATTTTCCTATAAATGCCTATTTATGTCTTTTTTCTTTATAATCTAATTAAAAAGGCAAAAATATGCATTTTCAACGAAATAGGCATTATCATACTCATACTCCCAAAAAAGGCAAAAAAGGCATTTATGGCATTTTGCCTGAACATCCGGGCTCTAGTCATATACTGTATGGGGCCCGGATGTTTAGGCATTATAAAATTGAAAAATAGGCCAAATAAAGTATAAAATAGGCAAAAATAGCATTTATTTTATACCGATCAAAAACACACAAACAAAATAAGTTATATAATAATTTATGAATGTATCATTAGTTTCATTACCTTGAGACCGTCGCACATTATTAGTCTGAATTACACATAATTACAAGTAATTTTTTTATGTTTTCAACTTTTAGGCCTCTTCTTCTGTCTGAAAGAACATGCTTGTACAGCGAGAATGACCTCTCTACTTCCACTGATGTAACAGGAGCAAATTTGAAGCATGATACATTCATGGGATTCATATCCCCTACATCGGCATCAGTGTGTCCTTCAAGAACGTGTGCAATGTTCTTTAGTCGTTCCAGATCTGCATTTGCTCGTATCACTCGGTCACATTTTTCGCGAACAGATTCACCTTTCTCGCCGGGCGCTTGACTGATGCCTGCAATGACTAACTCAAAAATTTTCAAAGCGTCGATTAACGGCTGGTTCCTAGTTTCAAGAGCAGTAATGTTCTCAGGTATTTTGCAAAGTGGGAAGTGATGTATGAAAGTTCATTGCGAAGAGATCTATCTTCAATGAGGTCCATCACGATGCGATTGATGAAGCATCTTCGATGTCAATGCTGATACAACTTCTCGAAACTTGTCAAAATTTGACGTGTAATACAACGCAGCCGAGATCCAGGTTCCCCACCTCGTCAAAACGGGCTGTGGCGGCAATGCAGTTCAGGCGCTATTTCATGCAACATATGACATCTTGATGGTGCCTTAAGAAATATCTTCTTTCCATTAGAAATTAATTTGTCGACATTGGGGAACAAGCCTCGTATCTGCTCAGCAACACGGTGAAGTGCGTGAGCCAAACAAGTAACATGTAGCATTTGTGGAAAAGAATTTTCAATGCTGTTTGCTGCCTTCTTCATGTACGGCGCTGCGTCTGTCATGAAGAGAAGAACTTTTTCATGCTGGATGCCCTCTGGCCAAGCAAACGAGGGATGTTGTGAAAAGTTGAGCTATTGTTGAGCTGTTGGTCTTTGGCAGCTCTTCTGATGTCAGCAGATAACTTTCGCGTCTGATCAGCTTCCAAAGTACCTATAATCACGTTAGCAATATATCTACCCATGGAATCGGTGGTCTCGTCTATTGAATCCATATCTTGTTATCTGCAACGCCTTCACGTATTTTCTGCATTGCAAAGGCGTAGTTTGTATCCACATAATTTTTTCCGAAGAGTGGACTCACTTGGAATAACTTGTTTTGTGTATTTTTCTAAAAAGGTCTTTAATGATTTGTTTTCACAGTGGAATTCCAGCATCAATAATGATTTGCATAGCTCCAAGGAAAAGGTAGATTGACGACTTGACGTTGAACAAATGTTGTCATCAAACACGTTTGTAGGCTGTTTGGTTTCATCTTTTCAGCAGAAGCTTTGTGCTTAACGGTCTGCACTGCTGGAAACAAAGTACCTTTCCTCACTATTACTGCTTTGTCACCATTTTTACAAAATAACACTGTGCCATCTGTGGAAAAGATATCTTTTCCAAAGTCACGAACATGTTGGTTCAGTTAACTACTTGAAGATGAACTAACTTTTGGCATATTAACGTCTTCTAAATCATTCAAGTTTAGTCAAATACCACTGATGATCGCACACCCTCACACGCACGAAGCAGAACAACGAATATGAGGAAATGGCCGTGCGAGGCTAGTTTTCAGATACTGCGCTCAGCTGATAACGTCAATCATACATGACGTCATTTCCGCAATATGAAATTCCACGATATCTTCATTCACGTTATCTGCGCATTCCTGGTTAGTCTAGTCGTAACTAATACATGATAATTTTCCTATAAATGCCTATTTATGTCTTTTTTCTTTATAATCTAATTAAAAAGGCAAAAATATGCATTTTCAACGAAATAGGCATTATCATACTCATACTCCCAAAAAAGGCAAAAAAAGGCATTTATGGCATTTTGCCTGAACATCCGGGCTCTACTGATATGCATCTCGTGTTGGGAGAGATGCTAGGCAACGCAGCTGCTGCCCAACGCCCGGTATGCTGAAAGGTATCTTAATTGGCGATTACCATCGGGGCCTACATTTCTTTCAATTGACCGTCGACTACGTGAGCAAGGCGTTTCGACATATCAGCAAGTTCTTCAAAAGAATACTGCTCCATATCTCTCTTTAACGTTACGTTAGAGTGACACATGAAATGAAGGAAATAATTTTGGTTTCTAAAATGACAACTAACAAAAGAAAAATAGCTATCTAAACAACCAGACAACTACGACTTTGATAAACTTTAATGACTTTCATTTTAATTGGATAGTCCTCGGCAAAAAAGCAATGTATTTTGGAAACGAAGCGATTGCAGATTTATGTTCCTAGGAAATTTTTTTTCATTTTGACGTTCTGAATATGTATAGTAATTTATGAAATATAATTTGCTAACACTATATAATATATATTATAATATATATAATATATATATATATATATATAACGTAAAGAACGACGCTTGTATAGGAGATATTCCGCGCAAGACGAGAGAGAGAGAACGAAACAAATGAAAAAAATGAGGTAACCACCCGGGATCTTCCGATTGCCGGTCAGATGCGATACCATTACACCATGGTCCTCACTCTTCCAAATGCCGTAATTCTTCTACATACTCGCAGAAACCAATGCCCAATGGAGCACCTCGCGCATGCCGTAACATTATATACATTCAACTGCAAAGAACACGCAGTATAAATAACGTAAAGAACGACGCTTGTATAGGAGATTCCGCGCAAGACGAGAGAGAGAACGAAACAAATGAAAAAATGAGGTAACCACCCGGAATCGAACCCGGGATCTTCCGATTGCCGGTCAGATGCGATACCATTACACCATGGGCCTCACTCTTCCAAATGCCGTAATTCTTCTACATACTCGCAGAAACCAATGCCCCAAGGGAGCACCTCCCGCATGCCGTAACATTATATACATTCAACTCTCTCTCGTCTTGCGCGGAATATCTCCTATACAAGCGTCGTTCTTTACGTTATTTATACTGCGTGTTCTTTGCAGTTGAATGTATATAATGTTACAGCATGCGGGAGGTGCTCCCTTGGGGCATTGGTTTCTGCGAGTATGTAGAAGAATTACGGCATTTGGAAGAGTGAGGCCCATGGTGTAATGGTATCGCATCTGACCGGCAATCGGAAGATCCCGGGTTCGATTCCCGGGTGGTTACCTCATTTTTTCATTTGTTTCGTTCTCTCTCTCTCGTCTTGTGCGGAATATCTCCTATACAAGCTTCGTTCTTTACGTTATTTATACTGCGTGTTCTTTGCAGTTGAATGTATATAATGTTACGGCATGCGGGAGGTGCTCCCTTGGGGCATTGGTTTCTGCGAGTATGTAGAAGAATTACGGCATTTGGAAGAGTGAGGCCCATGGTGTAATGGTATCGCATCTGACCGGCAATCGGAAGATCCCGGGTTCGATTCCCGGGTGGTTACCTCATTTTTTCATTTGTTTCGTTCTCTCTCTCTCGTCTTGCGCGGAATATCTCCTATACAAGCGTCGTTCTTTACGTTATTTATACTGCGTGTTCTTTGCAGTTGAATGTGTATATACATATATATATATATATATATAATACACAGAACTGGGTGTGCTAACTGATATAACCAGCGCCGCTGTCGCTAACGCTAATAGTCTACAGTCTGTTTCATGATGTCCGTTTCATCAGGAAAAAGAAATAACTATAGTGTTTGTCATTTACCATTACTTATTTGGACTAGAGTGGATTTAATTTTCCCAGAAGAATTTCTTGTTCCAGTGGGACGTACTCTGAGACTAATAAGAGGAAACAATATGAGTGTTCCATGCAGATGAAGGACAAGTCTGATAAATTTTGGCACTTTCTTGTCTTCCCCCATGATTTAACATTCCAAAAGTTTGCTTCAGGAGGACGAATCTGAGTATGGAGATTGAGATGTGTTCAATCCCAAATTGGTACAACCTAATGTGAAATTCGGTGCTTGTGCTGTTATGATGTGAGCAGGCATTTGGTACTATGAAAAAACTGACTGTGTGTTCGTAGAGGGACGTTTCATTCGCAAGGTTACATATCCAACTTACACAAGCACCTTCTTTCTATTCTGCTTTTGTTTTAGAATGGAAACTTCACTTGAATGATATCATGTTTTAAGACGGCGAGGTCACATGTCCATTTAGTTGTTTTAGAATGGTGGTCATTTTATTCTGGCAGGGCACTAGTATATATATATATATATATAATATATATATATATATATGAAAATTATTTCACGAAAGTAACACGTGAATAATATTTATGATGAAAATAACCACGAACTGAAAAGGAAACACAGAATGGTGCTCAAGCGCTTTCGTCTAATGACATCCTCAGGAACACTGAAATAAATGACAAGTTCGAGACTATATTATATAGGTCAAAAAAAAATAAATAAAATAGAAAAATAAAAATTGTAGGACGAGCATACATATTTATAAGGAAATTTCCTTATAAATTTGTATGCTCCTCCTACAATTTTTATTTTTCTATTGTAGTTTTATATTTTTTTATTATTTTTTTGTGACCTATATATAGTCTCGAACTTGTCATTTATTTCAGTGTTCCTGAGGATGTCATTAGACGAAAGCGCTTGAGCACCATTCTGTGTTTCCTTTTTCCTGCGTGGTTATTTCCATCATATATATATATATATATATATATATATTATAATATATATATATAACCTTACAAAGGTTTCGTGCGATGATTCCTCATTTCGCAAAGGTCAAGCTTGTCGCCCTTCCTCTCGAGTTGGCCTGGTGAAGTAGTGAGTTGGTTTCTTGTGCTCTCCACTTCACATAGCCAGGTACACCCGGCTCATCGGGGGATTGTTCTGAGCCAGGCGTCTAGTCTTCTTTTGATATGTCCAGTGCAACTCCTTTCGTGTTTCTTAGGTCTTTGGGCAATTGATTAAACAGTTTTGGTTCTCTCACTAAAAATCTATTTTCTTTCAGGGTTAAGGATGTTCCCTGTCTCGCTTTCAATTTGGGAATACGACAAAGTCTACGTGTCATCCGCAAAGGATGTTACTGTGCTGTCTCTGGTAATGTCCTCATCTATGTTAGTTAGCATGATTATGAAGAGTAGTGGAGCTAATACTCTTCCTTGTGGTACTGAGCTGAGGACCTCTGATTCTGATGAAGATACTCCTTGTACTGTAACGACTTGCTGCCGCTCACTAAGGAAATTATATATCCATTTCCCAACTTTTCCTGTTATTCCCATATATTTCAGTTTATGCATTATGATTCCATGGTCACACTTGTCGAACCCTTTGGCAAAGTCTGTGTATATTACATCATAGTTTTCATTACTTTCAAGTGCATCAATAATGTTGTTGTAGTGTTCTATTAGTTGTGAAAGGCATGATCTGCCTGACCCAAACCCGTGTTGGTTATCATTTAATTTTTTCTGAGTTTCCAAAAAGTCATAGATTTTCTGTCTAACTATTCTTTCATATATTTTAGTGAGATGAGACGTAAGCGACACTGGCCTATAGTTTTTGGCCTCGGATCGATCTCCTTTATATATTGGAACTATGTTTGTGCTCTTCAGGATGCCCGGTATTTCTCTCGTGTCTAGTGATCGTCTCCATATCCAGTATAGGGGCTCAGCGATTGCATTCTTGCAGTTTTTGATCAGTGTGGCATTCCATTTATCCGGTCCTGCTGCTGAGTGTGTTTTTAGTTTCCCTATGGCTTGTGTAATATCATCCGCCGTAAAGTCGAAATCCGTTATACTTTCCCCTTGTGGGTCTTCTTTAAAGAACGCGTTTCTATCGCATATCAATTTGTCAGTTTTTGGGATACTGAAAGATGATTCGTACTGAGCTCTTAATATTTCAGATACTTCTGTTAGATCATCATATAAAGCACTGTTCTCGTTTTCTAAAGGTCCGATGGTCGCATGGTTTTTTGACTTTGTTTTTCCAAAATTATAGAAGTACTTTGAGTTAGCCTTTATCGCTTCTATAGCGTCGTCTTCATCTTTTTTTGTATGCTCTCGATTAGTTCCTGTATGACGACATCGATACTTTACAGTTTATCATTTAATATTTTTCTGATGTTGTCATCTCTACAATTATTTAATTTTGCAGTCACTCTTTTTCTCTTTCGAAACAATGCCCTCTTTTGTCTCTCGAACATGCTTCTCTTTCCTTTTTGTTGTATCTTTGGGACATGTTTTTCCACAATTTCTAACGTCTTCTCCTCTTACGTCATTAGCATCTCCTCCGTTGCCTTGGCCTCGAAAATGGTTTTCCAATCTATTACTTCCATGCTAGATGTAACAACTTCCCAGTTTATAGCTTTGGAGTGAAAATTAAAAATTTCGAATTTGCTTCTTTCTGTTGTGCGTGTTATTTCCTTTCCTGTTGCCTTTATATTAGTTGTTATTTCAATGATGTTGTGGTCCGATATCATAGTTGGGGATATTTTTACATTATCAATTAGATTACTGTTGTTTGTGAATACCAAATCTAGGCAGTTGTTTTTCTTGTGCTTTCTGTTATTTCTTGCCTTAACATAAATTCATCAGCTAGGGCTAGTAGCATTTTAACCTGCTCCTGGTCTTCTCGTGTGCCCCCCTTATCCTGGTGTATACATATATTTTTTCCTATCCTTTTATATTTCATGAATGGGAAATTAAAATCACCACAGAGAAAAATACTTGGGGTTGGAGAGTGTAGATCTTTTACCAAGTTTCTTACCTCTGTAATGGAATCTGAAAATTTTGAGGTTGGCGTGTTTGGGGGTCTGTACATTACACTTAGTACCATATTTAATTTTTCAATTTTTGCTGCTACACATTCTACGTAGCTGTTTGAGGTACTTATAGCCATTTCTGCTATGTACCTTTCGCGTGTGTAAATAGTACATCCTCCTTTACATCTCACTGTTATGTTGGCTCGAAGGATGTTATAGTTGTCAATTTGTATTTCTTTTTTGTCAATACAGGACTCACAATTTTCACAGTTCGCATGGCAGTCCTTTAGATGAGTTTCCGTGAGGCATGCAAAGTCTGCTCCGGCTTCTTGCATGAGTCCTTTCAGGTATAAAACTTTGTTCGTGGAATGGTTTGATTTAAGTCCCTGAATGTTGGCTAGGATTATTTTTATTTTTTCTCTTTCGTTTTCCCATACAGGTGGTTTCGATTTGTTTTCCAATAGGGGTGCCGGTTTCGTTGCCTTGTGGTCTTCCGAGAATTTACCTCTTTTTATCTTTGTCGGTACCTGTTGTCCCGATAACGCATGAGGTGCCTTTGTTCGTACCTTCTGTCCGGCTCTGGGATTCCTATATTTGTCAGCTGGTTTTGTAGTTGCTGGATAGTATTTTGCAGTTGAAATGTGTTGGCTGCGTCTAAAAAATTGGTACTCTTCTTTGATGTTCGTTTTTTCTGTTCACTCGTTGCGTTCCTTTGAGGGTGGGGGTACCGGCATCTTTTTCCATAGTTGCAACTCCCATATCTTGCATAAGTGTTGCAGACCGTAAGATGGTAGAACTTGCATTTCTTATCAAATTTGCAGTATCCACTTGTGTAATGCGTGTTGCGTAATATGGGATGTGCATATATGTATTGCCCATCCCGATATCTGCAGTTCCCTTTCGCGTAGTATTTACATACGATATTTTCTATGCTTCTACTTCTTGTTTTCTTATTATTTTCAAAGTTCTTAATTTTGGCATTATCACTATTTTTCTTTGGCTGTTTATTTTCTACGTTTTTGGTTATCTTTTTATCATTTCGCTCGTTGGACCGTTTGACTACTTCGCAACTTTTACTTTATATATATATATATATGCTGCAAACCCACAAGGAAAAAGAAAAACGATTCCAAGGCCTTTCGTGTATTCAGAGCTACACCTCGTCAGGGAATGACGTCATTCCCTGACGAGGTGTAGCTCTGAATACACGAAAGGCCTTGGAATCGTTTTTCTTTTTCCTTGTGGATTTGCAGCATTCATTCATTTAACGTGTTTAATTGTGAAATTCATCCCACATATATATATATATATATATATATATATATATATTTCAACTGCAAAGAACACGCAGTATAAATAACGTAAAGAACGACGCTTGTATAGGAGAACATTCCGCGCAAGATGAGAAGAGAGAACGAAACAAATGAAAAAATGAGGTAACCACCCGGGAATCGAACCCGGGATCTTCCGATTGCCGGTCAGATATGATAACCATTACACCACGGGCCTCACTCTAACAAATGCCGTAATTCATCTACATACGCGCAGAAACCAATGCCCCAAGGGGGCACCTCCCGCATGCCGTATCTATATATACATTTCAACTGCAAAGAACACGCAGTATAAATAACGTAAAGAACGACGCTTGTATAGGAGAACATTCCGCGCAAGATGAGAAGAGAGAACGAAACAAATGAAAAAATGAGGTAACCACCCGGGAATCGAACCCGGGATCTTCCGATTGCCGGTCAGATGTGATAACCATTACACCACGGGCCTCACTCTAACAAATGCCGTAATTCATCTACATACGCGCAGAAACCAATGCCCCAAGGGGGCACCTCCCGCATGCCGTATCTATATATACATTTCAACTGCAAAGAACACGCAGTATAAATAACGTAAAGAACGACGCTTGTATAGGAGAACATTCCGCGCAAGATGAGAAGAGAGAACGAAACAAATGAAAAAATGAGGTAACCACCGGGAATCGAACCCGGGATCTTCCGATTGCCGGTCAGATATGATAACCATTACACCACGGGCCTCACTCTAACAAATGCCGTAATTCATCTACATACGCGCAGAAACCAATGCCGCAAGGGGGCACCTCCCGCATGCCGTATCTATATATACATTTCAACTGCAAAGAACACGCAGTATAATTAACGTAAAGAACGACGCTTGTATAGGAGAACATTCCGCGCAAGATGAGGAGAGAGAACGAACAAATGAAAAAATGAGGTAACCACCCGGGAATCGAACCCGGGATCTTCCGATTGCCGGTCAGATATGATAACCACTACACTATGGTCCTCACTCGATCAGAAGTCGTAATTCTCCTACATACGCGCAGAAACCAATGCCCCGAGGGGGCACCTCCCGCATGCCGTACCTATATACATTTCAACTGCAAAGAACACGCAGTATAATTAACGTAAAGAACGACGCTTGTGTAGGAGAACATTCCGCGCAAGATGAGGAGAGAGAACGAACAAATGAAAAAATGAGGTAAACCACCCGGGAATCGAACCCGGGATCTTCCGATTGCCGGTCAGATATGATAACCACTACACCATGGTCCTCACTCGATCAGAAGTCGTAATTCTCCTACATACGCGCAGAAACCAATGCCCCGAGGGGGGCACCTCCCGCAGGCCGTACCTATATATACACATTTCAACTGCAAAGAACACGCAGTATAATTAATGTAAAGAACGACGCTTGTATAGGAGAACATTCCGCGCAAGATGAGGAGAGAGAACGAACAAATGAAAAAATGAGGTAACCACCCGATATATATATATATATATATATATATATATATATATATATATATATATATATTATATATATATGTGTGTGTGTGTGTGTGTGTGTGTGTATATATATATATATATATATATATATATATATATATATATGTCACAACCATGCGATTTACCATTTCTATGGTTGAACAGTATCCATGTTTGTGCCATTAGAAGTTCGCTGTAAACAGCGAATGTCCCTCCCTTAGCTGTGCCTCTCTAATTCGTCTCCTTTGATTTCTCCCAAATGATGACTTATACTGTACGTACAGAGTAAGTCACTCTGACGTCATAAAGTAACTTAGTTTCCTTCACGTTTCGATCACGTGCTTAGTATGAGGCTATCCTTAGTATTCAATGTATGGTACATTCTTTAATACTAATAAAAGCTTTACTATCTATAAGTCATTATTTATATGTTGTGTCCTGTCGGTGTTATGCAACCATACTCATTCATACATCCATGTTCCTTCTTGACCGTTGTCCTTTATTAATTTTATCACCTATTACCTATTATATTACCTATTACCCATTGTCTAGTTATTCTCTATCAACTTATCAGTCTATGTTTACTCGTGTCTATATTACGCACACAACCTATTGTGTGACGAATGATATGTGTACACTACTGTGTGCAGTCGTACATGTCTATTGACGATCATGATACGTACATGTATTCTTTTTACGTTTTATTTTCTTTTTATTATTTCACCTCTCGCAAGTTGTTTTTATTGCTGAGACGAAGGTTCGAATTCCGATTACGTCGTCAAAAGCGAGCCTCTGAATTCGAACTCTTCTCTCTTGCCTCTGCTACCAATTTATAACGTTAAGATGTGATGTTATATTATTATAATATACCATATTGTTCCCTGCCAGGCTACTGGTTATTATCTACTTAGGCACATAGTTATCCACGTTCTCATTACCTGTACTTACTACTTCTACCTAATTGTCATTCAAATTCCGTAACTTATGTCTTACGTTATCATTAATGTCCGTGTACTTTCAAATGAAAAGTACACCGTATTTTTTCTCCGCTTTCCTCATCGCTGGCTAATTAGACTTTCAACCTATAATAACCAACCATTCTTCTAATAATATTTGACATAATTTGGCGTAATCATTGTTAACTATAAATATATAACTGTTGTTAACCCCCTGTAAATTATAGAACAACGGAGAACTCTCCATTAATTAAGTTGTATTACCTATTCAGATTACTTCAGTATTAAATATATCAATTAACAAATTGCTAAAATTGTAATTAACGGTAATTAATGCACTTAATATAATGTAATTTATGTACTTAATGTACTCTGTACATGTCGGTCCCCCGACATTATGTCGCCACCCAAAAGTGTATACCTTACAAAAATTAATATTTTTTTTTGTTAACTTTTTGCTTAAATTATGCTTAACGTCAGAATTCTTTAGCTCTCCAGCTAAAGTGGGAGCTTAACCTTCAACTGCATTCCCCCAAAATTGAGGCTTATTTATTTCTTGTATTGTAAATTAATTCATTCCTGCCTGAGCCGTTGTTACCAGAGGTGGCTCCTCTCTCATCTTAAATTCCTGCCTGAGGCTTAGACCAAGGAGGCCAAGCCTCCTCATTTTAAATTCCTGCCGTAACTCTTACTCGAGGAGGACAAGCCTCCTCGCTTTCAATTCCTACCTTAACTATTGTCAAACGGGGTCGAACCTCTACCCCTGTAAATTCCTGCTTGAGCTGCTGTTGTAAGAGGTAAAACCTCTCCCCCTGTAAACTTCTGATTATCAGTGCCTCGTTCTGTATAAACTAATTAAATAAAAATTCATGAGTGAACTAAAACTCCAATTTTTGAAGTGAAGTGTTTCCATTCACCCCTTCGGGAAAAAACCTAGTAGAAACTGTTCATTGGTACTCGGATGCTCTCGGCTAAGGCTGAGCTTGCCCAACAAGGACCACCTTCGTTGGATTGTCCAAAGTGCATTAACCCTAAAAAGTCGCAAGCGGGCAGAGGCTCGCACAACCTATGCGCGACATAAATATATATATATATATATATATATATATATATATATAGAGAGAGAGAGAGAGAGAGAGAGAGAGAGAGAGAGAGAGAGAGAGTTACAAGGAGTTACAAGGAAAAGAAGTACCTCAAAAGGCCTTGCGGCCCATACCGAGGAGGTACCAATGGCAACGGGTGCCAGGGAAAATTTTGTAAAAGTTTATTTTTCTTTCAACTCTCCTAGCAGTAGTAGAAAACTGGATAGAAAAGTGGAAGGCTCGTAGAAGGCTCTCTCCCCACCCTCCGCTCCCTCCTTGCCAGAGGCAGGTACGGAAAAAGGTTGAAGAGAATACCTTGACCCTGGAAAAGTAGCCAAGGAAATTTTACAGGAAAGTGGAGGATATATAAATAGCTCCATATTTAGGTTGCTCACAGAGACACCGCGCAAGCGAACTCCCGCAGAGCTTTCTTATGTTCTAGTCCCAAACCATGAGAGTATTCAGTACTTTGTCTAGCCTATTTTTAAACACATTTACACTTTGACTGGAAACAACCTCTGAGGGAAGTTGGTTCCAGATATTAACTATTTTATAGGAAAAGAAATTTCCGCTGACTGAGGTCCTAAATGTCTTTACACACTCAAATAGTGTGCAAGATTTCGTCTACCCTTTTCTTGAACTGATCCACAGAGGAACTGTTCACAACTTCCGAAGGTAACCTGTTCCATGTGTCACAGATCTTATACGTAAAGTAATTCCCACACACACTAGTCCAAAACCGTTTCAAATCCAACTTCCAACCATTGTTGCGAGTTGGGTTATCATTTAAACTAAACATACTTCTAAAATCGACATCGTTGAACCCGCGTAAGAGCTTGAAAACCTCGATCAGTTGACCGCGCAGCCTCCGAGTTTCAAGCGAAAACAAGTTCAGGGCGCGTAACCGTCGATTGTAGCCCATATGCCTAACGGAAGGGATTAACTTTGTGGCCCTCGCCTGCACTCGCTCCAGCCTCTCAATATCTTTCCTGAGGGTGGGCGACCAGAACTGCACAGCATACTCCAGGTGCGGCCGAACAAGGGAATTGTACTTTCGTAAACTTAAGGTCGCAGCTAATTAGCACACCCAAGTCCTTTTCTAAATCAGTCACCTCGATATTACTACCCAACATCGAGTAGTCCGACTTAGGATTGGCGTAGCCAATGTGCATCACTTTGCATTTACCCAAGTTAAACGGCATTTGCCATTTTTCGGACCACTCTCCTATCCTACCTAGGTCCGCACGCAGTTCCTCGATCGCTTCGGGCGTCCCAACATTGGCCCCAAGTTTGGTGTCATCAGCGAATTTGGCGATCCGACTGACGATGCCACCGTCGATATCATTTATGTAAATGATAAACAACAGGGGCCCCAAAACGGAACCCTGAGGAATCCCACTAGTGACCGAGTCCCAACCCGAACTAGCCCCTTTAATAACAACCCTCTGCCGCGTATTCTTCAGCCAGTTTTCTACCCACCTACCTATTTCCCCACCGATACCCAGCGCGTGCACTTTTGCCATTAGCCTGCGGTGAGGTACCTTATCAAAGGCTTTCTGAAAGTCGAGATAAAGTATATCAATCGCCCTACTCTTATCATACTCACCCAACATGACGTGGAAAAACTCGAGCAAGTTGGTGAGACACGACCTATGCCGTCTAAACCCATGTTGGGAGTCCACAAGCAGCTTGTAGGAATCCAAATGGTCAACGATCCTATCCGCAATTATCCCCTCTAATAATTTACCTACAGTACAACTGAAGTGAGACTAATGGGACGATAGTTCCCTGGACTTTCGTGATCCCCTTTCTTAAAGATAGGGGTCACGTTGGCTTCCCTCCAGTCACCAGGCACCTGGCCCGTTTCCAACGATTTGTTGAAGACTGTAGCCAGGTGGGGAGCCACCTGGTCGCGCACCTCCCGCAACACTCTGGGGAGAAACTGGTCTGGCCCAGGAGCCTTAAACGCGCTCAGTTTGTCTATTCTATCGGCAACGACTGTCGCGGTACATCGAACACTATCCAGGCCAGCACCTTCGTGCCTCACGCCTGGCTCGGGGATGATGCGGGTGTCCTCCCTGGTGAACACTCCCGCAAAGTACTCATTAAGCACATTGGCGATGTACGCGTCGGAGGTCCGCAGAACGTCGCTTAGGGCTTTCTACTATTGACATAACTGAAGAACTCCTTAGGGTTCCCCTTGCAGAGGCTTGCCACCCGTAGTTCTTCGTTACGTTTCGCTAGCCTAACCTTCGCCTTCACTTCCCTACACAGGCGGACATACGCTTCAGTGTTCTCGTGGGAACGATTGGCCTTCGCCCTCCTATACGCTACTTTCCTATTTCGGATAGCCGAAGCGATGTCACGATTGAACCACTTAGGCTGCGTTGAAGCAGGGGTGACCGGTTTTGAGGGTATGGCAGTAGACTGCAGCACCATAAACTCGTCCCGGAATGCACTCCACACTCCCTCAACATCGCCGCCGACCTCTACCCCCATCTCTCCTACGCTATCCCTGAGGCTAACAAAGTTCGCCCGCCGGAGATCGAGCTTACTGCCTCTCGAGTTACTACCCTTCACCCGAGGGAAGCACACACGGAACCTAATAAGACCGTGATCACTCCCGCCCAACGATTCGTCAAGGGTGAGGCCAGTGACGAGGTTGTCTTCGGTCGTGAATACTAAGTCTAGAACGCTTTCGCCTCGTGTAGGCTCGTTGACCCACTGAGTGAGGAAGTTCTCATCAGCAAAGTCAACTAGCCTCCTCCCTTCAGCATCAGCAGTCCTGTTTTCCCACTTTATGCCGCGACAGTTGAAGTCTCCTAAAACTACACACACCCTATCCCCTAGCAGGCTACAGAGTTCGGTGTACAGGCTGTATCCTCCTCGAGGAGGAGATGCGGAGGTCTGTACACCAAAATTAACCTATAGCTCGTCCCTCCCACATTCAGATCGACGCCAAGCAGCTCCCGTTCCGACCGGAACTGGCAGTCAACCGGACTCAACGTGTCTCTGACGTATATTAGTACCCCACCCCCCTCCCCACGGGTGCGGTCTTTGCGAAACATTCTATACCCGGGAATTTCGAACTCCCCAAAGTAGTCCCTACGATCAGTATGAATCCAGGACTCGGTGATAGAGAAAGCGAGAGAACGAGAGAGAGAGAGAGAGAGAGAGAGAGAGAGAGAGGAGTGAGAGAGAGAGAGTAGAGAGAGAGTTACAAGGAAAAGAAGCACCTCAAAAGGCCTTGCAGCCCATACCGAGGAGGTACCAATGGCAACGGGTGCCAGGGAAAATTTTGTAAAAGTTTATTTTTCTTTCAACTATCCTAGCAGTAGTAGAAAACTGGATAGAAAAGTAGAAGGCTCTTTCCCCACCCTCCGCTCCCTCCCTGCCAGAGGCAGGTACGGAAAAAGGTTGAAGAAAATACCTTGACCCTGGAAAAGTAGCCAAGGAAATTTTACAGGAAGGTGGAGAATATATAAATAGCTCTATATTTAGCTTGCTCACAGAGACACCGAGCAAGCGAACTCCTGCAGAGTTTTCTGAGTTTTAATCTTAAACTATGATGTGTTCAGTACTTTGTCTAGCCTATTTTTAAACAGATTTACACTTTGACTGGAAACAACCTCTGAGGGAAGTTGGTTCCAGATATTAACTATTTTATAGGAAAAGAAATTTCCGCAGACTGAGGTCCTAAATGTCTTTACACACTCAAATAGTGTGCAAGATTTCGTCTAACCTTTTCTTGAACTGATCCACAGAGGAACTGTTCACAACTTCCGAAGGTAACCTGTTCCATGTGTCACAGATCTTATACGTAAAGTAATTCCCACACACACTAGTCCTAAACCGTTTCAAATCCAACTTCCAACCATTGTTGCGAGTTGGGTTATCATTTAAACTAAACATACTTCTAAAATCGACATCGTTGAACCCGCGTAAGAGCTTGAAAACCTCGATCAGTTGACCGCGCAGCCTCCGAGTTTCAAGCGAAAACAAGTTCAGGGCGCGTAACCGTCGATTGTAGCCCATATGCCTAACGGAAGGGATTAACTTTGTGGCCCTCGCCTGCACTCGCTCCAGCCTCTCAATATCTTTCCTGAGGGTGGGCGACCAGAACTGCACAGCATACTCCAGGTGCGGCCGAACAAGGGAATTGTACAGTGAGAGCACAATCTCCTTGTTCCGAAACTGAAATTGCCTCCTGATATAACCCAATAGTTTCTGGGCTTTCTTTTCCACCTCTACACACTGTTTCGTAAACTTAAGGTCGCTGCTAATTAGCACACCCAAGTCCTTTTCTAAATCAGTCACCTCGATATTACTACCCAACATCGAGTAGTCCGACTTGGGATTGGCGTAGCCAATGTGCATCACTTTGCATTTACCCAAGTTAAACGGCATTTGCCATTTTTCGGACCACTCTCCTATCCTACCTAGGTCCGCACGCAGTTCCTCGATCGCTTCGGGCGTCCCAACATTGGCCCCAAGCTTGGTGTCATCAGCGAATTTGGCGATCCGACTGACGATGCCACCGTCGATATCATTTATGTAAATGATAAACAACAGTGGCCCCAAAACGGAACCCTGAGGAACCCCACTAGTGACCGAGGCCCAACCCGATCTAGCCCCTTTAATTACCACCCTCTGCCGCCTATTCCTCAGCCAGTTTTCAATCCACCTACCTATTTCCCCACCGATACCCAGCGCGCGCACTTTCGCCGTTAGCCGGCGGTGAGGTACCTTATCAAAGGCTTTCTGAAAGTCGAGATAAAGTATATCAATAGCCCTACTCTTATCGTACTCACTCAACATGACGTGGAAAAACTCGAGCAAGTTGGTGAGACACGACCTATGCCGTCTAAACCCATGTTGGGAGTCCCCAAGCAGCTTGTAGGAATCCAATGGTCAACGATCCTATCAGCTATTATCCCTTCTAATAATTTACCTACAACTGAAGTGAGACTAATGGACGATAGTTCCCTGGACTTTCGTGATCCCCTTTCTTAAAGATAGGGGTCACGTTGGCTTCCCTCCAGTCACCAGGCACCTGGCCCATCTCCAACGATTTGTTGAAGACTGTAGCCAGGTGGGGAGCCACCTGGTCGCGCACTTCTCGCAACACTCTGGGGAGAAACTGGTCTGGCCCAGGAGCCTTAAACGCGCTCAGTTTGTCTATTCTATCGGCAACGACTGTCGCGGTACATCTAACACTATCCAGGCCAGCACCTTCGTGCCTCACGCCTGGCTCGGGGATGACGCGGGTATCCTCCCTGGTGAACACTCCCGCAAAGTACTCATTAAGCACATTAGCGATGTCCGCGTCGGAGGTCCGCAGAACGCCGCTTCCGTCCTTTAACGGACCTATCATGCTTCTAATGGGCTTTCTACTATTAACATAACTGAAGAATTCCTTAGGGTTCCCCTTGCAGAGGCTTGCCACCCGTAGTTCTTCGTTACGTTTCGCTAGCCTAACCTTCGCCTTCACTTCCCTACACAGGCGGACATACGCTTCAGTGTTCTCGTGGGAACGATTGGCCTTCGCCCTCCTATACGCTACTTTCCTATTTCGGATAGCCGAAGCGATGTCACGATTGAACCACTTAGGCTGCGTTGAAGCAGGGGTGACCGGTTTTGAGGGTATGGCAGCAGACTGCAGCACCATAAACTCGTCCCGGAATGCACTCCACACTCCCTCAACATCGCCGCCAACCTCTAACCCCATCTCTCCTACGCTATCCCTGAGGCTAACAAAGTTCGCCCGCCGGAGATCGAGCTTACTGCCTCTCGAGTTACTACGCTTCACCCGAGGGACGCACACACGGAACCTAATAAGACCGTGATCACTCCCGCCCAATGATTCGTCAACGGTGAGGCCAGTGACGAGGTTGTCTTCGGTCGTGAATACTAAGTCTAGAACGCTTTCGCCTCGTGTAGGCTCGTTGACCCACTGAGTGAGGAAGTTCTCATCAGCAAAGTCAACTAGCCTCCTCCCTTCAGCATCGGCAGTCCTGTTTTCCCACTTTATGCCGCGACAGTTGAAGTCTCCTAAAACTACACACACCCTATCCCCTAGCAGGCTACTGAGTTCGGTGTACAGGGCTGTATCCTCCACGAGGAGATGCGGAGGTCTGTACACCAAGATTAACCTATAGTTCGTCCCTCCCACGTTCAGATCGACGCCAAGCAGCTCCCGTTCCGACCGGAACTGGCAGTCAACCGGACTCAACGTGTCTCTGACGTATATTAGTACCCCACCCCCCTCCCCACGGGTGCGGTCTTTGTGAAACATTCTATACCCGGGAATTTCGAACTCCCCAACGTAGTCCCTACGATCAGTATGAATCCAGGACTCGGTGATAGCAACGATATCCTGGTATTCTGATGCTAAGAGTGCCCGTAGCTCGCCAAACTTGTTCCTGATCGACCTAGCATTAAAAAGCATTGCACGGAGGGAGCCTCCCTATTCTGACCGCCCCCTAGCACGACCCGTTTCCCGAACAGCCAGGGCTGTCGGGAGTTGAATAGCCCCTCACTAACGAGGGGACAATCTCCGCAGGAGCTTGAGCCCCCTCCAACGTGGAAGGAGAGTCACTACCTGCTGTTGGAGGGGGACTAACTACTGGGGGAGGGGGACTATACTGGGGGAGGGGGACTACTCTGTGGAGGGGGACTACTGCTGGGGAGGGGGACTAACTGCTGGGGGAGGGGGACTAACTGCTGGGGGAGGGGGACTAACTGCTGGGGGAGGGGGACTAACTGCTGGGGGAGTAGGTTTAACTGTTTGGGGAGCAGGATCAATTGCTGGTTTGGGGGGTCTTAGTTTAAAGGATTATACAAATTAATGTTCAGTAAATCACCATACTTCTTTTTCCCCTTCTGGTTAAAATGTATCCCGTCCGAACCAAAGTATTCCCCATTTCCGTAGAATGTAGGCCAAAAATCGACAAACTTTAGGCCTTTTTCATCACACATGCGTTTAACTCTTTTATTTATGCTAATGGCTTTACTTAGAGTATAGTCACTAGCACGCATTCGAGGGAGAATTCCTACGACCATACCCATGTCTGTCCTATCCCTAACCTTGTCAGTTAGGTTCTTAAATTCTTTTATAATGGGCTCTGTCTGCCCTCCTGTCCCTCCCATAAAAACGTCATTGCCACCAACATGGACAATGATAGGGCAACTCTTATTCTTGATATTAATTTTGCCTAATTCCCTATTAATTATCTGGCTTGTGGCACCCGGAAAACATCGGAGCTTTCTCTTGGTCGCCCGTCTTGCTCCGAAAAAGTCCCCTTGATTCCTTACCATAGAATCCCCAATTAAAAAGGTTTCATCCTCCTCATCAGCAAGTAAGTGAAACTTATTTTTGATGGTAATGGGTTCCAAATCCTTATGTTTTGGTTTTGGTTTGGAGGGTCTTTTATTTTTGACCAATTTGAATTCTTGGTCCTCCGTTTTATTTTCCGGAATAGTCACCGTGTTTTCCAAGCGTGCCACGCTTTGCTCTAGATGCTTAATTTTACAGTTTAAATCTGCTTGTGTGTTTTTAGTTTGATCTTGTCTACTGGGATGGATTTCCAGTGCTACGAGCCTAGCTTCAAGCTTTTTTACTAATTCCTTTAGCTCTTTCACTTCCTTTTCGTGGTTGTCTCTAAGTTTACAAAACAAACATATACTAAGGGATGTGATATCGCTGATACTACCTTCTGGGAAGTCAACGCACCAATGATTAACTTTACATTTAAAGCATTCTGCTTTCAATTTAGCTGGCCCTGTCATATTTTTTTTTTTTTTTTTTTTTTTTTTTTTAAATAAATAATACAATATGTTCCTTTTAATTAATACGATACGTTACTTTTAAATAATACAATATGCTACTTTAATTAATATAACGAATGGTGAGAGGGGTAATGGTGAGTTCGGAAGTAAACACGTGTTACAGACCGGAAACTGAGTTGAATACAGAATTGAATGGAACCTGTGGGTTGCCGTTAGTAACAATGCAGTCTGATATTAATTTAAATAATACAATGCTATTTTAATTAGTATATTGGTTAGTGAGGGAGGATTGGTGAATGCCGAAATACGAAATAAACACGCGCAGACGAGTGGCACGTGTTTCAGACCGGAAATGGAATTGAATACGGAACTGAATGGGATCTGTAGGGAGCCGTTTATAACAATGCAGAATGATGTTACTTTAAATAATATAATATGTTATTTTAATTTATACAACGGATCGTGGGAGAGAAGTAGTGAATGCGGGAGATAGACCTGCGAGAGCACGTGTTACAGACCGGAAATGGACCTGCGAGAGCACGTGTAACAGACCGGAAACGGAAATAGACTCGAACATACAAATCTTACTATGTAACTCGTCTGAAAATGCAATCTGTAACTACCGTCTAAAACAATGCAAACTTATTTCACGTTAACTTTCCCAGAGAAATTCAGCCGAAAAAACAGAATTTAAACAATATGAAATTATGTTCGTTAACCGGAAAAGGAATAAATTAAGTATAATTAATAATAAATTGTCTAATTATTAAGCAATAGTGCTTGCCCTAATCTCAATAATAAAGTAAATAAATATTAAACTTATCTAACAAATATACAATCAAACTTTGTCACTTAGTCACTATTAAAAAAAAGATACTGGAGAGACCACACAGCACGTCCGCCTCCGATGAAGTCTAATGAGAGAGAGAGAGAGAGAGAGAGAGAGAGAGTTACAAGGAGTTACAAGGAAAAGAAGTACCTCAAAAGGCCTTGCGGCCCATACCGAGGAGGTACCAATGGCAACGGGAGCCAGGGAAAATTTTGTAAAAGTTTATTTTTCTTTCAACTATCCTAGCAGTAGTAGAAAACTGGATAGAAAAGTAGAAGGCTCTCTCCCCACCCTCCGCTCCCTCCCTGCCAGAGGCAGGTACGGAAAAAGGTTCAAGAAAATACATTGACCCTGGAAAAGTAGCCAAGGAAATTTTACAGGAAAGTGGAGAATATATAAATAGCTCTATATTTAGCTTGCTCACAGAGACACCGAGCAAGCGAACTCCTGCAGAGTTTTCTGAGGTTTTAATCTTAAACTATGAGTGTGTTCTGTACTTTGTCTAGCCTATTTTTAAACAGATTTACACTTTGACTGGAAACATCCTCTGAGGGAAGTTGGTTCCAGATATTAACTATTTTATAGGAAAAGAAATTTCCGCAGACTGAGGTCCTAAATGTCTTTACACACTCAAATAGTGTGAAAGATTTCGTCTAACCTTTTCTTGAACTGATCCACAGAGGAACTGTTCACAACTTCCGAAGGTAACCTGTTCCATGTGTCACAGATCTTATACGTAAAGTAATTCCCACACACACTAGTCCTAAACCGTTTCAAATCCAACTTCCAACCATTGTTGCGAGTTGGGTTATCATTTAACCTAAACATACTACTAAAATCGACATCGTTGAACCCTCGTAAGAGCTTGAAAACCTCGATCAGTTGACCGCGCAGAGAGAGAGAGAGAGAGAGAGAGAGAGAGAGCGAGAGAGAGAGAGAGAGAGAGAGAGAGAGAGAGAGAGAGAGAGCGAGAGAGAGAGTTACAAGTTACAAGGAGTTACAAGGAAAAGAAGTACCTCAAAAGGCCTTGCGGCCCATACCGAGGAGGTACCAATGGCAACGGGTGCCAGGGAAAATTTTGTAAAAGTTTATTTTTCTTTCAACTATCCTAGCAGTAGTAGAAAACTGGATAGAAAAGTAGAAGGCTCTCTCCCCACCCTCCGCTCCCTCCCTGCCAGAGGCAGGTACGGAAAAAGGTTGAAGAAAATACCTTGACCCTGGAAAAGTAGCCAAGGAAATTTTACAGGAAAGTGGAGAATATATAAATAGCTCTATATTTAGATTGCTCACATGAGAGTATTCAGTACTTTGTCTAGCCTATTTTTAAACACATTTACACTTTGACTGGAAACAACCTCTGAGGGAAGTTGGTTCCAGATATTAACTATTTTATAGGAAAAGAAATTTCCGCAGACTGAGGTCCTAAATGTCTTTACACACTCAAATAGTGTGCAAGATTTCGTCTACCCTTTTCTTGAACTGATCCACAGAGGAACTGTTCACAACTTCCGAAGGTAACCTGTTCCATGTGTCACAGATCTTATACGTAAAGTAATTCCCACACACACTAGTCCTAAACCGTTTCAAATCCAACTTCCAACCATTGTTGCGAGTTGGGTTATCATTTAAATTAAACATACTTGTAAAATCGACATCGTTGAACCCGCGTAAGAGCTTGAAAACCTCGATCAGTTGACCGCGCAGCCTCCGAGTTTCAAGCGAAAACAAGTTCAGGGCGCGTAACCGTCGATTGTAGCCCATATGCCTAACGGAAGGGATTAACTTTATGGCCCTCACCTGCACTCGCTCCAGCCTCACAATATCTTTCCTGAGGGTGGGCGACCAGAACTGCACAGCATACTCCAGGTGCGGCCGAACAAGGGAATTGTACAGTGAGAGCACAATCTCCTTGTTCCGAAACTGAAATTGCCTCGTGATATAACCCAATAGTTTCTGGGCTTTCTTTTCCACCTCTACACACTGTTTCGTAAACTTAAGGTCGCTGCTAATTAGCACACCCAAGTCCTTTTCTAAATCAGTCACCTCGATATTACTACCCAACATCGAGTAGTCCGACTTGGGATTGGCGTAGCCAATGTTCATCACTTTGCATTTACCCAAGTTAAACGGCATTTGCCATTTTTCGGACCACTCTCCTATCCTACCTAGGTCCGCACGCAGTTCCTCGATCGCTTCGGGCGTCCCAACATTGGCCCCAAGCTTGGTGTCATCAGCGAATTTGGCGATCCGACTGACAATGCAACCGTCGATATCATTTATGTAAATGATAAACAACAGTGGCCCCAAAACGGAACCCTGAGGAACCCCACTAGCGACCGAGGCCCAACCCGAACTACCCCTTTAATTACCGAGAGAGAGAGAGAGAGAGAGCGAGAGAGAGAGCGAGAGAGAGAGAGAGAGAGAGAGAGCGCGAGAGAGAGAGAGAGTTACAAGGAGTTACAAGGAAAAGAAGTACCTCAAAAGGCCTTGCGGCCCATACCGAGGAGGTACCAATGGCAACGGGTGCCAGGGAAAATTTTGTCTTTCAACTATGCTAGCAGTAGTAGAAAACTGGATAGAAAAGTAGAAGGCTCTCTCCCCACCCTCCGCTCCCTCCCTGCCAGAGGCAGGTACGGAAAAAGGTTGAAGAAAATACCTTGACCCTGGAAAAGTAGCCAAGGAAATTTTACAGGAAAGTGGAGAATATATAAATAGCTCTATATTTAGCTTGCTCACAGAGACACCGAGCAAGCGAACTCCTGCAGAGTTTTCTGAGGTTTTAATCTTAAACTATGAGTGTGTTCTGTACTTTGTCTAGCCTATTTTTAAACAGATTTACACTTTGACTGGAAACATCCTCTGAGGGAAGTTGGTTCCAGATATCAACTATTTTACAGGAAAAGAAATTTCCGCAGACTGAGGTCCTAAATGTCTTTACACACTCAAATAGTGTGCAAGATTTCGTCTAACCTTTTCTTGAACTGATCCACAGAGGAACTGTTCACAACTTCCGAAGGTAACCTGTTCCATGTGTCACAGATCTTATACGTAACGTAATTCCCACACACACTAGTCCTAAACCGTTTCAAATCCAACTTCCAACCATTGTTGCGAGTTGGGTTATCATTTAAACTAAACATACTTCTAAAATCGACATCGTTGAACCCTCGTAAGAGCTTGAAAACCTCGATCAGTTGACCGCGCAGCCTCCGAGTTTCAAGCGAAAACAAGTTCAGGGCGCGTAACCGTCGATTGTAGCCCATATGCCTAACGGAAGGGATCAACTTTGTGGCCCTCGCCTGCACTCGCTCCAGCCTCTCAATATCTTTCCTGAGGGTGGGCGACCAGAACTGCACAGCATACTCCAGGTACGGCCGAACAAGGGAATTGTACAGTGAGAGCACAATCTCCTTGTTCCGAAACTGAAATTGCCTCCTGATATAACCCAATAGTTTCTGGGCTTTCTTTTCCACCTCTACACACTGTTTCGTAAACTTAAGGTCGCTGCTAATTAGCACACCCAAGTCCTTTTCTAAATCAGTCACCTCGATATTACTGCCCAACATCGAGTAGTCCGACTTGGGATTGGCGTAGCCAATGTGCATCACTTTGCATTTACCCAAGTTAAACGGCATTTGCCATTTTTCGGACCACTCTCCTATCCTACCTAGGTCCGCACGCAGTTCCTCGATCGCTTCGGGCGTCCCAACATTGGCCCCAAGCTTGGTGTCATCAGCGAATTTGGCGATCCGACTGACGATGCCACCGTCGATATCATTTATGTAAATGGTAAACAACAGTGGCCCCAAAACGGAACCCTGAGGAACCCCACTAGTGACCGAGGCCCAACCCGAACTAGCCCCTTTAATTACCACCCTCTGCCGCCTATTCCTCAGCCAGTTTTCAATCCACCTACCTATTTCCCCACCGATACCCAGCGCGCGCACTTTCGCCATTAGCCGGCGGTGAGGTACCTTATCAAAGGCTTTCTGAAAGTCGAGATAAAGTATATCAATCGCCCTACTCTTATCGTACTCACTCAACATGACGTGGAAAAACTCGAGCAAGTTGGTGAGACACGACCTATGCCGTCTAAACCCATGTTGGGAGTCCCCAAGCAGCTTGTAGGAATCCAAATGGTCAACGATTCTATCAGCTATTATCCTTTCTAATAATTTACCTACAACTGAAGTGAGACTAATAGGACGATAGTTCCCTGGACTTTCGTGATCCCCTTTCTTAAAGATAGGGGTCACGTTGGCCTCCCTCCAGTCACCAGGCACCTGGCCCATCACCAACGATTTGTTGAAGACTGTAGCCAGGTGGGGAGCCACCTGGTCGCGCACTTCTCGCAAAACACTGGGGAGAAACTGGTCTGGCCCAGGAGCCTTAAACGCGCTCAGTTTGTCTATTCTATGAGCAACGACTGTCGCGGTACATCTAACACTATCCAGGCCAGCACCTTCGTGCCTCACAGCTGGCTCGGGGATGACGCGGGTATCCTCCCTGGTGAACACTCCCGCAAAGTACTCATTAAGCACATTAGCGATGTCCGCGTCGGAGGTCCGCAGAACGCCGCTTCCGTCCTTTAAAGGACCTATCATGCTTCTAATGGGCTTTCTACTATTAACATAACTGAAGAACTCCTTAGGGTTCCCCTTGCAGAGGCTTGCCACCCGTAGTTCTTCGTTACGTTTCGCTAGCCTAACCTTCGCCTTCACTTCCCTACACAGGCGGACATACGCTTCAGTGTTCTCGTGGGAACGATTGGCCTTCGCCCTCCTATACGCTACTTTCCTATTTCGGATAGCCGAAGCGATCCCACGATTGAACCACTTAGGCTGCGTTGAAGCAGGGGTGACCGGTTTTGAGCGTATGGCAGCAGACTGCAGCACCATAAACTCGTCCCGGAATGCACTCCACACTCCCTCAACATCGCCGCCAACCTCTAACCCCATCTCCCCTACGCTATCCCTGAGGCTAACAAAGTTCGCCCGCCGGAGATCGAGCTTACTGCCTCTCGAGTTACTACGCTTCACCCGAGGGACGCACACACGGAAGCTAATAAGACCGTGATCACTCCCGCCGAACGATTCGTCAACGGTGATGCCAGTGACGAGGTTGTCTTCGGTCGTGAATACTAAGTCTAGAACGCTTTCGCCTCGTGTAGGCTCGTTGACCCACTGAGTTAGGAAGTTCTCATTAGCAAAGTCAACTAGCCTCCTCCCTTCAGCATCGGCAGTCCTCTTTTCCCACTTTATGCCGCGACAGTTGAAGTCTCCTAAAACTACACACACCCTATCCCCTAGCAGGCTACTGAGTTCGGTGTACAGGGCTGTATCCTCCTCGAGGAGGAGATGCGGAGGTCTGTACACCAAGATTAACCTATAGTTCGTCCCTCCCACGTTCAGATCGACGCCAAGCAGCTCCCGTTCCGACCGGAACTGGCAGTCAACCGGACTCAACGTGTCTCTGACGTATATTAGTACCCCACCCCCCTCCCCACGGGTGCGGTCTTTGCGAAACATTCTATACCCGGGAATTTCGAACTCCCCAACGTAGTCCCTACGATCAGTATGAATCCAGGACTCGGTGATAGCAACGATATCCTGGTATTCTGATGCTAAGAGCGCCCG
>JAJOZX010009081.1:175000-178605 GCA_023014485.1 Bathynomus jamesi
TCGATATTACTGCCCAACATCGAGTAGTCCGACTTGGGATTGGCGTAGCCAATGTGCATCACTTTGCATTTACCCAAGTTAAACGGCATTTGCCATTTTTCGGACCACTCTCCTATCCTACCTAGGTCCGCACGCAGTTCCTCGATCGCTTCGGGCGTCCCAACATTGGCCCCAAGCTTGGTGTCATCAGCGAATTTGGCGATCCGACTGACGATGCCACCGTCGATATCATTTATGTAAATGGTAAACAACAGTGGCCCCAAAACGGAACCCTGAGGAACCCCACTAGTGACCGAGGCCCAACCCGAACTAGCCCCTTTAATTACCACCTCTGCCGCCTATTCCTCAGCCAGTTTTCAATCCACCTACCTATTTCCCCACAGATACCCAGCGCGCGCACTTTCGCCATTAGCCGGCGGTGAGGTACCTTATCAAAGGCTTCTGAAAGTCGAGATAAAGTATATCAATCGCCCTACTCTTATCGTACTCACTCAACATGACGTGGAAAAACTCGAGCAAGTTGGTGAGACACGACCAATGCCGTCTAAACCCATGTTGGGAGTCCCCAAGCAGCTTGTAGGAATCCAAATGGTCAACGATTCTATCAGCTATTATCCTTTCTAATAATTTACCTACAACTGAAGTGAGACTAATAGGACGATAGTTCCCTGAGAGAGAGCGCGCGAGAGAGAGAGAGAGAGAGAGAGCGCGCGAGAGAGAGAGAGAGAGAGAGAGAGCGCGGAGAGAGAGAGAGAGAGAGAGAGAGAGAGAGCGCGCGAGAGAGAGAGAGAGAGAGAGAGAGAGCGCGCGAGAGAGAGAGAGAGAGAGAGAGAGCGCGCGAGAGAGAGAGAGAGAGAGAGAGAGAGAGAGCGCGCGAGAGTTACAAGGAGGAGTTACAAGGAAAAGAAGTACCTCAAAAGGCCTTGCGGCCCATACCGAGGAGGTACCAATGGCAACGGGTGCCAGGGAAAATTTTGTCATTCAACTATGCTAGCAGTAGTAGAAAACTGGATAGAAAAGTAGAAGGCTCTCTCCCCACCCTCCGCTCCCTCCCTGCCAGAGGCAGGTACGGAAAAAGGTTGAAGAAAATACCTTGACCCTGGAAAAGTAGCCAAGGAAATTTTACAGGAAAGTGGAGAATATATAAATAGCTCTATATTTAGCTTGCTCACAGAGACCGAGCAAGCGAACTCCTGCAGTTGGTTCCAGATATTAACTATTTTATAGGAAAAGAAATTTCCCCAGACTGAGGTCCTAAATGTCTTTACACACTCAAATAGTGTGCAAGATTTCGTCTAACCTTTTCTTGAACTGATCCACAGAGGAACTGTTCAAAACTTCCGAAGGTAACATGTTCCATGTGTCACAGATCTTATACGTAACGTAATTCCCACACACACTAGTCCTAAACCGTTTCAAATCCAACTTCCAACCATTGTTGCGAGTTGGGTTATCATTTAAACTAAACATACTTCTAAAATCGACATCGTTGAACCCTCGTAAGAGCTTGAAAACCTCGATCAGTTGACCGCGCAGCCTCCGAGTTTCAAGCGAAAACAAGTTCAGGGCGCGTAACCATCGATTGTAGCCCATATGCCTAACGGAAGGGATCAACTTTGTGGCCCTCGCCTGCACTCGCTCCAGCCTCTCAATATCTTTCCTGAGGGTGGGCGACCAGAACTGCACAGAGAGAGAGAGAGCGCGAGAGAGAGAGAGAGAGAGAGAGAGCGCGAGAGAGAGAGAGAGAGAGAGAGAGCGCGAGAGAGAGAGAGAGTTACAAGGAGTTACAAGGAAAAGAAGTACCTCAAAAGGCCTTTCGGCCCATACCGAGGAGGTACCAATGGCAACGGGTGCCAGGGAAAATTTTGTCTTTCAACTATGCTAGCAGTAGTAGAAAACTGGATAGAAAAGTAGAAGGCTCTCTCCCCACCCTCCGCTCCCTCCCTGCCAGAGGCAGGTACGGAAAAAGGTTGAAGAAAATACCTTGACCCTGGAAAAGTAGCCAAGGAAATTTACAGGAAAGGGGAGAGATATATAAATAGCTCTATATTTACCTTGCTCACAGAGACACCGTGCAAACGAACTCCTGCAGAGTTTCTTATGTTTTAATCTTAAACTATCAACGTGTTAAAGTAATTCCCACATATACTAGTCCTAAATCGTTTCAAATCCAACTTCTAACCATTGTTGCGAGTTGGGTTATCATTTGAACTAAACATGCTTCTAAAATCGACATCTTTGAACCCGCGTCACGTAAGCGTCGATTGTAGCCCATATGCCTAACGAAAGGGATTAACTTTGTGGCATTTTTCGCAAGTTTCCAATCCACCTACCTACTTCCCCACCAATACCAGCGCGCGCACTTCGGCCATTAGCCAGCGGTGAGGTACCTTATCAAAGGCCTTCTAATCAATCGCCCTACTCTTATCATACTCACTCAACATGACGTAGAAAAACTCGAGCATGATGGTGAGACACGACTATGCCATCTAAACCCATGCTGGAGTCCCCAAGTAGCTTGTAGGAATCCAAATGGTCAACAATCCTACTCGCTATTATCCCTAAATATTTACCTACAACTGAAGTTAAATGGTGTTATTTATAGAGGTTCCAAGCCTTCTTCCCACGCATGAGATAGCAGTAGCGTCCTAATCGTAACAGTAGAGAAAAGACAATACTAAATTTTTCTTTTTTTTTGCAGTCAGAGGAGAACATCCCTAACCTAAGCTAAAAGGACAGAGTGGGATGGGAAGGGGTCCTAGTAACCCACGGGACAGGTTTGTACAACAGACTTCACCCGCCCTCCCGAAAGAGAGAGAACCTAAAGGAATTGGCAGCCAATTTCTCTAGAATCGCACGACTCGGGACCGGAGGGCTGTCACACCCCAAGTATAAAGTTTACAACACACAGAAGGAACGTGCATAACCTTTATACCCCCTGCGGAGAGAGAGAGAGAGCGCGAGAGAGAGAGAGAGAGAGAGAGAGCGCGAGAGAGAGAGAGCGCGAGAGAGAGTTACAAGGAGTTACAAGGAAAAGAAGTACCTCAAAAGGCCTTGCGGCCCATACCAAGGAGGTACCAATGGCAACGGGTGCCAGGGAAAATTTTCTACACACTCAAATAGTGTGCAAGATTTGGTCTAACCTTTTCTTGAACTGATCCACAAAAGGAACTGTTCCTGTTATTAAAAGTTTATTTTTCTTTCAACTATGCTAGCAGTAGTAGAAAACTGGATAGAAAAGTAAAAGGCTCTCTCCCCACCCTCCGCTCCCTCCCTGCCTGCCAGAGGCAGGTACGGAAAAAGGTTGAAGAAAATACCTTGACCCTGGAAAAGTAGCCAAGGAAATTTATGTAAATGGTAAACAACAGTGGCCCCAAAACGGAACCCTGAGGAACCCCACTAGTGACCGAGGCCCAACCCGAACTAGCCCCTTTAATTACCACCCTCTGCCGCCTATTCCTCAGCCAGTTTTCAATCCACCTACCTATTTCCCCACCGATACCCAGCGCGCGCACTTTCGCCATTAGCCGGCGGTGAGGTACCTTATCAAAGGCTTTCTGAAAGTCGAGAGAGAGAGAGAGCGCGCGAGAGAGAGAGAGAGAGCG
>JAJOZX010009082.1:0-92500 GCA_023014485.1 Bathynomus jamesi
GGTGACACTTATTTTCGAAAGTTTGACTTTTTATCGGGACGGGCGCATTTCTGGTTCCATTTTGGTCATAAAATATCGTGTGTAAAATATTTTTGAACATAAAACATATTTAGAACCTGCCTCAACGGTCAAAGTTTGTATAT
The DNA here is from genome assembly GCA_023014485.1 of Bathynomus jamesi. NCBI lineage: Eukaryota > Metazoa > Arthropoda > Malacostraca > Isopoda > Cirolanidae > Bathynomus > Bathynomus jamesi. Next base: position 144 of record JAJOZX010009082.1, read on the forward strand.
TTTCTCGAAAAGTAGAAATTTTAGATCATGATGTTTCTATGCCTCTAGCAAATAAATATCACTTCTAGTTTGGTTCAAGCTACTAATCTTGACCTAAAACATATAACTGGACTTCATACTTTCAACTCTAGGTCCCCCTCAACTCGAGTATTCGCCCCTCAAGGGGGGGGGGGGGGGGGTATCATGGGCGCCCATCTCCCTCTCATTGTTGCCTACTTTGCAGAGGTCACGGTGGACTTGCGGGCGGTTGTGAAGTCACAGCGGTGCTTCTTGACGCACTTGTAAGAGGAACTGCCTTTGGTCTTCACTCTTGGTAAGGCCAGGTTGAAAGACTGCATCAACGCCACCCCGCGCTCCGCGAAGTCATTGACAACTTGAAGGGCCTGGACTCGCGGATGCGGCGATGAAGGCTGGGTCCGTCCGCCACTCCTCCGGATCCTTGAGCAGGAAGGCGGTGCTGATGTCCAGAACCTTGAGACTCCTTTGATGTAGTCGTTGTGAACTTGGCCAATGTATTGTTGGCGATTGAGGCGGTGACAGGTCCACATTGATACGCCGCGGGGGATCCTCCGATCCTTCCTCTTCTTCCATCGCTTAATCATCTCCCGCTTTGTCGCCAAGTCGATACCCTCGTCGAAAGATGGCCAGGGTGACGAGGCGCTCGCTCAAGTACCATAGGTGCCTGGCGAAGACTTCGCCGTCGCCTTGGCCACCGCTGAGTCCGGATAATAGACGAGGCCTTGAGCAGCGCGAGGTCCGCGGCTGGGGCCGTTGCCGGAGCGGCGCTTTGTACCAGGCCGTCACGTAGATGGACACGGCGAAGATGGTGAATCGCCGGATTCCAGGCCGCTTCGCCTGACGACATCTGAAAACTGTTCCGGAACAGGAACAGTTTGATGGCATAGATGACTTTTGCCATCCAGCGCGCGCGATGGAAGGCGCCGGGACGAGCGAACCGGGCACCCCGCTTGTTCGGACCGCCCAGCACATACAGAGAGCTCCAGAAGTTCCCTGTAGTCATCACGTGGATGTTGCCGTCGAGGGCGGCGGCTGATTCGATCAGCAGGTCGTCGCGGGCGTCCTTCATGCTGCGGCATGGTTCCATCCTCGAAGGGCTTCGCTTTGGTTTTGATCGATGAAGTCCCACTGGGCGGCGAATCGTTTGAACAGGAGGATGTCAGGACCAGTAGAGGGAACCGAGCACGCCGTGAATGCCTTCTCGCACACCAGTTCGTGGATGTGGTGGCGGCAAGCCAAATGAGCACTGTCTTCTCGAGTTTCTGCTCAATGATATAGCAAGCTCCTCCTGAGAGTCCTGTGTTTGAGGCGGTGGTGTCAAAAGAGAGGGCACAGATCCGTCCCTTGATGTCCCAATCCTCGAGGGCAGAGAGGACGGCTTCCGCCATGGCGCGGCCGGTGCCGTCGGGAGGCTGGCACAGCCAGAAGCTTGTCGACGTTCTCCCCAGAAACCAGAACTGGAAGGCGATCTTCAGCAGGGCCTCCGTCAGCCGCTGGTACGATTTTTCCCGTCCCAGTGAACGTCAGCGGCACAGTAGGATGGAAGGCTGCCTTCATTTCCGCTGCTGCCATAGCACGGAACTTTGCTCGGTCGCGGCGGGAGGATTCGCTGTTCAAGACCAGCTCCTCAGGGTCGTGGCCCAAGCTCCTCGCAGCCGCCGACAGCAAAAAACAAAAAAACACCTTCTCGGTCGGTAAGTTTCGTCCGATCCATCGCTGCGGAGAGATCAGGGGTGATCATCTTTTTCGACGCGCGGAATCGCTTGGGTGGTAAAGGGGTCGTAGATGCTTCTGCATTCGACGTGGACGGGCCCGGGAGAGAGAGCTCTTCCTCTTCTCGCGACGACGCCGTGTCGGTGACCGAGTCGGGCTGCTTGCACCTGAGCTGGAGCTCGATGCCAGTTCGACGAGTTCTTCTCGGCTCTCTCTGTTCGCCCTTTCATCATCTTGCCGGCGGCTCCTTTCCGCTTCCTGTCTCCTCGCACGCTCCTCCTCAGTGTGCAGCGTCATGTCACGTGTGGAGGAGATTCGGCCGCGCCGCACCTCGGCCCTTTGTCCCGTCAGGAACTCCCTGTCCTCTTCGATTGTGATCATCGACATCGCCTGTTCGTGTGCGATGTCGAAGAGGCGGTCAAGGGATGAGAGGAACTCGGCCTCGTTCCTGATTTGGGTCACAGTGCGCCGTTCGAGTTCTTGTTCAGAGCCGCCACTTCTCGTACATTCGGAGAACCTTGTCCCTTGCGCGTTGGTCTTTCTGCGTAGGAATACGGGACCGCTCCAGAATTCCTTGACTGCGGTCACTGTCTCAGCGGCTGCTTCCTTGATCGGCTTCTGACGTCAAGGTGAAGGTGGAAAAAGTACTGAAGCGCCTGCTTTCCCGTAGGCAGCATGCTTCCTGTGATGCTGTGGTCCACGGTCCCCAGGAGATAGACTGCTGTTTTAGATCTTGTTGCCGAAGCCATCAGTCGTTTCAGAACTCACTGAAAAAGAGAATGAAACACTGTTAGTGTTGGCAAAACTCGTCCAACCCATTTTCTACTTAGATAACATGTTCTTTCGCCTGTATCAATATTTGGATAAACTCGTGTTACACCCTGTATAATACCTCATTTTAGTCTTCTGTACACCAGTGCGGAAGACTAAACAACGACTCTGACCGTCCGTCTGTCTGTCTGTTATCATTTTTCAACTCAGAAACTACAGCAGCTATCGAAACGAAAACTGACATGATAACAGAACGCCATGAGTACTTTTCGACAAAAAGTATAAACTTTGACCTCGTTGAGGCAGTTCTAATTATTTTATTATTTCAAAAAATTTTACACACAATGTTTTTAGACGGAATGACACCAGAAATGCGCCCGTCCTGATAGAAATTCCCAAAAAATGAAAAACACCCCAAATAAGTGGCACCCTAATATATATATATATATGTAATATATATATATTGTATATATATGTATATATATATATATATGTATATGTATATATGTGTATATATATGTGTATTATATATGTATATGTATTATATGTGTATATATATGTGTATATATATATGTGTATATATATGTATATATATATATATATATATATATATATGTATATATATATATATATGTATATATATATATGTATATATGTATGTATATATATGTGTATATATATGTATATATATATGTATGTATATATATGTATGTATATGTATGTATGTATATGTATGTATATATATGTATATATATATATATATGTATGTATATATATATGTATATATATATATATATGTATGTATATATATATGTATATATGTATATATATATATGTATGTATATATATATGTATATATGTATATATATATATATGTATGTATATATATGTATATGTATGTATATATATATATATGTATATATATATATATATATGTATATATATGTATATGTATATATATATATATATATATATATATATGTATATATGTATATGTATGTATGTATGTATGTATGTATGTATATATGTATTGTATATATGTATGTATATTATATGTATGTATATATATATGTGTATATATATATGTGTATATATATATATGTATGTATGTGTGTGTATATATATATATATATATGTGTGTATATATATATATATAATAATGTTTCAGACCAACAAAGACCCTAGGATCCACTCATGGCTGGTCTACCTAACTGTGTTCGTGTATTGTGTATGTCCTCCGTGGTGGCGGAGGGGACCTACAATTTTACGTGGGTTCCGAACCACAAGAACATAAGAAATTTATGTAAAAACTGCCGGTAAATTGGCAATGACCAATTTTTACGAAACTGAATAATTATCAATTTAAAACTAATTAATAATCGATTTAAAACTAAAGATAGAATCTCTGATCCAGAGGATCAAGTCATAATAGACTTATCCACAAATATGTTACACTCTATATCTATTTATAAAGGACATGCAAATATATCGGATCCAAAGAATCCAGTCAATTTCATTACGGTATCCATCAAGTCACGGTCCATATCGATAGCGGACGAAGTCATGATTTACAATCATATACAGGGTTTCGGAGCCGGAGCCGGAGTCGGTGGAGCCAGTGAATTTTGCTTACCTGGAGCCGGAGCCGGAGCCAGAGCCTGAAACCTTGAAAATACGGCTCCATGCATGGTCTGGCTCCGGGCGATATATTGCTACCTAAATTGTTATTTGTTAAATATACAGTGCCCGCGAAAAGTATCTGATCACTCAAGAAAATACAATATTTTCCCTTGATATTCAGAGACACGTAATTCACTTTCTATTTGTTCTAGCGACATCTGGTAACTTTGAGGTTGCTCGCTGATATGAGAGCTATCCAACGCATTCTCAAATTAGTGTTCTGGTAGCCTTCGTTGCGGGTGGCTGTGTCTCAAATTTGTCAGATTTCACTGTTTGTGTAAATTTCTTGATATTTTTTTTTTTTTTTACAGAAAGTGGTGTAAATAAAATTTATATATAATGTGTGCTAAAAAACAACTTAAGAGTGATTGTCGAGGTGCTATTGTTGCTTTGCATGCATGTGGGAAATCACAGAGACAGATAGCTAAGGAATTAAACATATCCCAAAGTACCGTTAATTTATGGGTTTCACGGGCTAAGAACAATGGTGGCCTAACCACGCCAGTCCCTAAAAAACGATCTGGCAGACCGAGAAAAACAAATTCGCGAACAGACAAACTTATGAAACGTTTAGTATTGAAAAACCCAACAATAACTGCGAAAGAAATAAAATTTAATATGAATAATTTGTTATCTGGTGTTTCTGAACGAACTATCCAGGAGCGGCTCCAAAAAGAACTCGGATTACCATCTCGCCATGCTGCTAAGAAACCGTTCATTAATGAAAAAATGCGTAAAAAACGTGTCGCATTTTGTAAAAAATACATTCATTGGACTGTTGATGACTGGAAGAAGGTTTTATTTAGCGATGAGTCGACATTTTTGACATTCAGAAGTTGTCCAAAAAAGGTTCACCGGCCTATTGGCTCAAATAGGATGGACCCTAAATACACCCTAAAGACAATGAAACACCCTCCAAGTGTGATGGTTTGGGGTTGTTTCGGTTACTATGGGCGTGGAAACTTATATTTTCTTCCGAAGAACACAACTATGAATGGTGCATGGTATTTAGCAATGCTACAGGATAAACTTCCAGTGGCAATGGCAATCCAAAGGACAAAAACATACATGCATGATGGTGCACCATGTCACAGGGTCAAAATAGTGACAAAATGGATTACTGACAATAAATTTGATATTTTGGATTGGCCTGGTAATAGTCCAGATCTCAATCCGATAGAAAATCTGTGGCTAATAATAAAAAATAAGGTTGAATGCCACGACACTGGCTCAGTCGAAAAATTACAAGAGGCCATCAAAAAGGTATGGTGCAAGGAAATATCAGTGGAAGTTTGTCAAAACTTGATTAAATCCATGCCAAAACGTCTAGAACAAGTCATCCAAACCAAAGGACAGATGACAAAATACTAATATAAGGTTAGTATACATTTAAACATTGTTTTTTATGTAAAAAATACAAATTTTAAGGGTGATGGATACTTTTCGCGGGCAATGTAGGTTTAGTTGCAAATTATAATTCTTGTAATATATTACAAAAAAATGGTACCATAGGATTCTTGGATTTTATGGAGGTGTGGGAGTTGCAGGAATAATCTGCAAATTTCCATTTTTTAACCATTAAATATTTGGGAAGATTTGTCTTAACAACACTTAATTATATAGGTAAAATTTTTTTTATGGCGGTGGAGACCTTAGGTAGGTAGGTACTAACTATTTATCTAAGTAGGTAACTACCTAGATACATACCTAGTAAGGTTGGTCCTTCTGAATTGGATTGAACTATTTTTATGTCAATTATCTTGTATTGCTAAATTTCTTTTTTTTCAGATTCTTTGTAATTTGTACTTGATTCTTTAATTATAATTATCAGTCTATGACCCTTCATAATGGATAGAGATTCAATAAAGAAGTCTGATATATTCAAGTATTTTACTGAAAGTTCAGATAAGAAACACTATGTTTGTATTTGTGAAGTTTCTGATGCTTCGGGAAATATTTCAACGTGTGGAACTAAAATTACCAAGCCTCAAAGCAAAAAGCCTGATGTCTCCTCAAGAGCATATAATTTGAAAAGACACTTGAGTCAATTACATCCTGAAATATCAAAAATGATGGAAGAAAAGAAGCAAATGCTTGAGCTTTCAAGACCCAGTACTTCTGCCAGTTCAAAAACTAAAGCAAACCAGCAAAACATTACTAAATTTTTGATGTCTCAAAAAGTCACTATCTCAATGACTACAGATAATTTTAAAAATAGCATAATTGAGTTAGTTGTTAAAGATTCTATGCCTCTATCTATGTTTGAAAAGCCAGCTATGCGCAGTCTACTAGAAGAAATGGCTCAGAAATTCAAGATTAGTTTAGATAAAGACAATATCCATCATTTAGTGATAGAAAAATCAAAAGAAGAAAAATTTGCTCTCAAAGAGCAATTAAAAGGGCGCTTCATATATTTAAAAGTTGATGGTTGCACATGAATACGGACACATTATTTTGCCATCAATGTCCGATTTATTGATGATGATGATAAAATCCTCACCCGCACTATAGCAGTAAAAGATACACATGCTCAGCAAACTAGTGACTACCTGCATGATCTAATTATGAGAACTCTGGAAGAGTACGGCATACCGAAAGAATTTGTGCTCTGCATTGTCAGTGATAATGCATCAAATATGATTAAAACTGTTGAGAAGTTGAATGATAATCAAGAGGCAACTTCAGAAGATGATATACAAACATTTGGTGAACATCATGATGATTCAACAGACACTCAGGAAGTGGCATCTTGTGTAGAAGAAATTGACAGTATTGTATCTGAAATTTCACACTTCTCCAGAATCAACCACATGCGTTGTGGTGCACATACCTTGCAACTTGCTATTTGCGATGGATTGAGAGATAAACATGCTACCTCTCTCATAGGTAAGTTGAGACAGGTTGTAGTAGCAGCAAGAAACCCAAAAGTGGAAGAAATAATTAAAAGACGTGCAGGCAAGGTTGCTATTTTAGATCAACGTACTCGATGGGGCAGCACTTATTTAATGATAGAGCGCTTATTAGAATTAAAACCTGTACTCTTGGACATGGCAAATTCAAATGTGAATCTTTCAGAAATAATGTGGGAACAAGCAAGAAGATTGGAAAGAGTACTGTACCAGCCATATATAGTAACAAAAAAAATTCAAAGATTTGACTCCCGGTCAATTTTTGAAAGAGTGGAAATCTTTGATGTATTTTCTTTCCAAGATAGAAGGCACCATAGCTGATGACATTAAAAGTTCCATGGAAAGGAGAGAAAATATTTTACTTGATAATGAAGTATTGCTTGCTGCTGTTTATATAGATCCTAGATATAGATGCTTATTAACATCTGAACAGGTAGTTAAAGCCAAGGATGCCCTATGCAATATAGCAATCAGAATGAAAAGTAACCTAGACCTTTCAAATAAAGTCTCTATTAAGAGAGGAATGTGGAACTGAGATTATTGCATCATCATCAAATTCATCATCATCTTCCACCACTTCTGATGTCAGCGAGTTTGATTTTGAAAAAATTATTGATATTCAACATGGTAAGAAATCAAAACGTCCTCGTTTAGAAAGTGAACTAATACCACCTCTCAGTCCAATGTGTACCCTCAAATTGCAAGTTGAGGAATCTTTTCCTGAGATTGAAAAATTTGACCGTTCGTCAAAACTGTCTTTTGAACAAGTAATAGAAAGGTATCCTAAAGTTATGAGAGATGTTGCAAATCTTCTAGTAGCTATGCCTTCAACACAAGTCAGTGTTGAACGGCTATTTTCAGCACTGAAAATTTTAAAATCTGATTTAAGGGCACGTATGAAAGAAGATATTGTTGAGGCTATGTTATTTTTAAGAACAAATGTTTATAAGTAAACTTAGATAAATAATTTTAATTCATAATTTTTTTTATGGAAACAGATTTACAAGGAGAATATCTTGATTTTATGTTTAAAAATTAGTTTCCTACCTTAGCTACATTAGTAAAAATTTCTGCAAAAGTTATTATTTTGCTTTCATTTTTAATACAAGGAGTATTATGATTTATGATACTGTAAATGTATCATTGAATTTGCAAACTTTTTAATTTTTTAATATGTAGTTTGAACTTTAAAGATAGTCTGATTTAAGGTTACACTTAAAAAAAATATAATTGAGGCCATCTTGTTTTAAAAAAAAAAATTATAAATAAACTTAGTAATTTTCATTTTCAATTATTTTAAGGAAACAGATTTACAAGAAGAATATCTTGATTTTATGTTTAAAATTAGTTTGATTATACCTTAGCTAGAATAAAAAAAATTTTGCATTAGTTTTCATTTGTTAATCCAAGGAGTAGTATTGATTTTATAAGCGTAGGGTAAATGATTTTGTAAATTTTCTTTTATAATATGTATTAGTAGTTTGAACTTTTGACTTTTAGTTGAATTGCTTTTGTTAATTAAATTACAAAACTTTTGACTAAAGAAAATCTCCTTTTAAGTAAATAATATAACCTATTAAAAATTAAAAACTGAATTTTTTTAAATATTCAGCTCTTTTTCAAGCCAAGTTGGCTTTCATGAAGCTTTCAAGTTTCAACACTTAAAAAAAGATGCATATATTATCTCAGAAAGTTTGATTGTTACTATTTTCCATACGAGAATTCTTAAGTTTGAACTTTGAACTAATTAGGAGGCAAGTTTCTCTAATTTATATAAGCTACCATTGTTAATAAATATTTAATATCATTTAGTTTTCATCATTTTCCTTTAGTTATTTAAATAACTTCATTCTATCATTATATTTGCCTAATTTAAAATCATAAGAAATTTAAATTTTGAGTATTAGTGATTTAATAAAATATTTTTGTGCAATATTTTAAATTGGACAATTAGTTATATAAATCTAGATATTTATTTTATAATTAACAGAATTTACTATAAAAGAGCCGGAGCCGGAGCCAGACTGTAAAAAATTTCTGCTCCGGAGTCAGAGCCAGAAGTTTTTTTACCGGCTCCGAAACCCTGATCATATACATTACAATATATACACTTACGAGAAAAAAAGAGTAGGTGTGTCTGTAAAGACTGTACAGTAATGTAGAAATGTGTGTGCACCCATTTTGGGTCTCCCATTTAAAGGTGTTTGTGGGGCAAGTGAAGATCATGAGTTTTTCAATACCTCACAGTACTATTGTGGGCACCACTCGGCAGAGGAATCTCTTTAAATGGGGTGTGTAAGGACAGAGAATATCCCCTAACCCAAGACACTGCCTCCCTATATCCCACAACACTTGTGTTGAGCTGTGGGATCTATCCCCAGAAAGCCTTAATTTTACTACCTTAAACTATACCCTTTCTATCAACATATGCGTCTAATCGATTTTTAAACATGTTTATAGACGTGCTACTAATTACTTCTACCGGCAAACTATTCCAGCTATTTACTATTCTATGCGTAAAAAAATTTTTTCGCAACTGCTGTCTCGAACCTTCTACTTGTCAACTTACACCCGTTATTTCTAGTCCTATTATATTGAGATATTTCGAAAAAGCTATCTCTATCTACGTTATCGAACCCATTCATAATTTTGAAAACCTGGATTAGATCACCCCTTAACCTCCTGGTCTCGAGTGTTGTCAATTTTAACTCCTTAAGCCTATCCTCGTACGACTGACCTAAGCGACGGAATCATCTTAGTTGCTCGTCTTTGAACTCTTTCGATTTTGTCTATATCTTTGCGCATATACGGATTCCAAAATTGGACCGCATACTCCAAATGGTGTCTAACTAATGATTTATAAAGTGGAACTATAATATCGCGCGATTTGTACTCAAAATTTTGAGCTATAAAACCTAACACTTTGTTCGCCTTATTGACTGCTGCTGTACTTTGTTTCGCTACTTTTAAATCACCAGTGACTATAACTCCTAAATCTTTTTCCTGCTCTACGCTTGTTAAATCTTTCCCTGACATACTATACGCAAATTTACCGTTATGCGAACCTATATGCAAAATTTTGCACTTATCAACGTTAAATCTCATTTGCCATGTGACTGACCAATCAACGATTTTATTCAGATCTTCCTGAATTTAACCTCTATCTTCGTCATTAATCGCCCTACCACCCAGCTTCGTGTCATCCGCAAACTTTGAAACTGTACTGACTAGGCCGACATCTAAATCGTTAATATATATAAGAAAAAGCAAGGGGCCCAATACAGAACCCTGAGGAATGCCACTCACTACATTAGCCCAGCACGACTCCGCTCCATCAACGACCACCCTCTGTTTCCTGCCTCGCAACCACTCTTCTAGCCAATTTATTACTACACCCCTGATTCCATATGAGCCTTAGTTTTTTCAATGAGTCTTTTGTGTGGCACGGTGTCAAACGCTTTTTGAAAATCTAAATACACTACATCAACCGCCCGATGTCTATCGTAAACGTCAACCACGCTTTGGAAAAATTCTAAAAGATTAGTTAAGCAAGATTTGTTTCGCCTAAATCCGTGCTGCGTATTTCTAACAAGTTTATGGTATTCTAAGTGTTCGACTATACGATCCCTAATTATTGATTCCAAAAGCTTACCTACAACAGACGTTAAACTGATTGGCCTATAATTTCCCGCCGCACCTTTATCGCCTTTCTTAAAGATAGGTGTTACATTTGCTAACTTGAAATTATCTGGTACGCACCCGTCAGAAAGACGCATTAAAAGTCTTTGTTAGCGGCACAACAATGCTATCTTTTAATTCTTTTAGTTGTATGGGATATATGGAATCCAGACCCGGTGGTTTACGCGTTTTCATTTTATCAATATAGCGCATTACTTCCCCTTCACTAACGACAATATTATCCAAAATATTACCATTATCAAAAGGTATTATGTCTATGACCGTAGGGATATTTGTTACATCTTCTATAGTAAAAACTGACGTAAAAAATTCGTTTAGCAAGGTAGCCATTTCCTTGTTTTCAGAGACTAGATCTTCATTTACATTTTTTAATGGACCTAAGACACACTTTACTGGATTTCTATTATTGACGTATTGAAAGAATCGCTTGGGGTTTTCTTTACCGTCACGAGCTATGGAGATTTCAAATTCGCGTTTTGACTTTTTTATTACACACTTAGCTTCACGCCTTAGAGATATGTAGTTGTTTCGTAACAACAGATTATCTTTATCGCACTTATGTAGCCTATAAGCCCTATCTCTACTCTATAATGTCTCCTACTCTACAAGTAAACCACAAGGGCTTGTTGTTTACTTTCGCACGCTTAATTTTGTACGGTACACATTCCTCATTTATAGTCCTAAATACCATTACGAACGATTCCCACATTAGTTTTGCGTTGGAGTTCCCCATTACATTTTCCCAATTGACGTGTGAAAATTTATTTCGAAATTTAATAAAGTCTGCGTGCTGGAAGTTAGGAATTTTAGTCGAGTTAGTTGGTTTCGAGTGACTTACTGAGAGGACAAACTCTACCATATTGTGATAGCTATTGCTCAACAGTTCTATTACTTGAAGATCAGTAATTAGTCTATCATCCGTAGTTATTACTAAATCTAAAATACTGTCCAACCTCGTAGGTTCCCCAACCTTTTGAATAAGAAAGCTATCCTCGAGAAAATTAACTAAACGATTACCTTCCGCGTCTCCCTGCATTGTATCGTAATTCACGTTGGCGCAATTAAAGTCACCCATAACTAAAGCCTGCTCACTACCGATTATTCTCTTTAGTTCACGATATAACGCTTCGTCCGTATCAGCTGTTTGATTCGGGGGCCTATATATAACCGCAAGAAGAAGTTTGAAATCGTTCAATTTAAGTTCTGCTATAGTCGAATCTATCGGTTCTGGAATTGAGTGCTTTACTTCTATAACATTCACAATATTATCTTTGATATACAACATAACACCGCCTCCTCGTCTACCTATTCTGTTTTTAACAAAAAGTCTATAACCTTTAATTTGATACTCCCCTACAAAGTCACGTGTTTCAGTGCTAAGCCACGATTCATTTATCGCAATTAAATCATAGTCTTTACAAGCAATTAAAGAAAAAAATTTGTTTATTTTATTTCGTAGGCTACGAGCATTTAAGGATAGAACCTTCAAATTGTTTGTAATTGCGACACCTTCGCGAGCGCGGGGGAAATTTGTGGAATTTACGCTGGGACCATTCGGGTTACGGCAGCCTGAAAAGAAGAGACAGTATTATGAAATATATATATATATATATATATATATATATATATATATATGTATGTATGCATAATATATGTATGCATTAACAGTAGCAGAACTTGATGAAAAGCAAGCAATGACAGCAGAACAGTGGATAATCAGCAACAAGCCTCAATATCTAGCACATTTTCTGACTCTCAAAATAAAAGACAAGAACCTTTTCTTAGTATCAATGTTTAATAATCAAATCATTCAATTGTATAGAAAGTCTTCCCCTACTTGGTGGTAATTGATGAAAGTACAAACTGCAAAAAGAAATGCTATTGGTATAGAAGGTTTCTGCAACTTTTGTGAACATCTACTGAGTTGTACCCCAAGTTCAGCTGCCATTGAGAGAGTTTTCTCAACATTTGGACACATCTGGTCTAAGTTACGCAACAAGCTTGGGACAGAAAAAGCAGGAAAGCTGGTCAAAATATACAAATATTTGTGTAGTGGAAGTGAGCTGAATGAAGATGAAGTTTGATTACTTTGAGATGTGCCAGTGCTTAATAAATAAATACTAACTATGATTACTATCTGAATTTAATTAGTTTATTACTTTTACAGAGCACTTCATTTAATAAAATGAAATACAGTGGACCCCCGATTTGAGTACGTAATCCATTCCAGCATGGCGTACTCAATTTTAAATGTACTCAAATCGAACTTAATAACCTATGGGAATTAATTAATTCGTTCCAAAACCCAAAAATTTCACCCCACCCCTACTTTTTCTATAGAAATTGGCCTACGAAATTTAGTAATTGTATTAAAAATAGACAGAATAGAATACAAAGTACATACCGTACAATATAGACAAAATAGAATAATCCTGTAGGAGTCTTGCTTGATGTGCTGGAAGTTCCAGATGAGGAATTATTGCTTGGAAGGAGAGTCTCCTTCCATGATGATGTCACACTATGTCACTATGCCACAATATAAAATACAGTATCAAAGTCACTGCATGTACGAATCACCAAATTTATGCCATATTTTCACTATTTTATGCTGTAATCAACAGAAACTAACATAAACACTAAGTACAAAGTCAGAAAACAAAATGTACGAAATTCTAACAGAAATCCCTAAGAACACCTGTACTATTCAAAACATTAGACCCCAAATGTTCCCGCAACGAACGCTCTAGACAAACTGAAATGCGTTCGGCGTCGCCGGCTGGCGTACTCAAATCGAGTTTTCTACTCAAGTCGAGTCAATAGGAGCCTATGGACGAGCGTACTCAAATCGAAAATACTCAAATCGATGCGTACTCAAATCGGGGGTCCACTGTATTTTAGAGTTCAGTTTTAATTAAAAATAAAGTTGGATGAGTTGAGCTTTGTGCGTTTGTTATTTATTTAATAAAACAAAGTCCTACATGACTGCAATGACTCTTAAATACATGGTATTGACTGTTATATTATTTTTATTAGCTTATTATAGTAACTCACTGTTTTAAAATATCTGAGTGGGTTTTAATTGGGTTTTTTCAGGTGGGCTTTTTCTGAAAAAAACCACTGGGTCCAATCAGGCCAACCATGCTAATTAGACCAAAAAGGTTGATACTGATTTAACCCTTTCTGACCTAAATTATTGTTTTGAGCTAAAAAAAATAAAAAAATAAATTGTTTCCACTTAAAAATAGGTATGGAAATATATATGAAACTTTGTTTTGAAGTTTATTTAATTAATTACACAAATTATATCATTCCATTTGGTGCTATTAAGTAATAAACAAACTAACATAACTTTGATACTTTGAATGAAACTAATAAAAGCAATTTTTGTCCTTTGCTAAACACAACAGTAGACCATACAGTACTACTATGAATGGAATGCATTAAAAGTTTTTGTCCTTTGTTAAACATAATTGTACATTACACTTTCTGCATCCCTTTTTGGGTTTTAAATGCTGAGGTCAATGTCCAAAATTACCTGCAAGATGTTGCTATACAGTTAATTGTTAGTCAAATGCCATAAGGCATCATTGAAGCTAAGCTGAGGAAATTATGCATACTTTTTGTTGATGATGCATGGAATTGCTGGGACAGAAAGGGTTAAAAAGAAAGTAGGCTTATTTGGATGATTTCCAATTATAGTAGCTACCATTTGATTGACACATTCTTAATCCTTGTCTGCTGTGAATTTTTAGCTGTAAATCAGTTCTACTTCACTATTTGTCCTTAGGAATTTTTTTTCTGTACACCTTAATCTTGGTAAAATTGAATATAAGCTGAGCCTAGTTAAAAATGTGTAGCTAGTTGGGAAGTCTTCTTTTACAAGTTGGGTTTACAAGGCTTACAACTTTCATTGGTGAAGCATTTTACAATACCATAAAGCTAGGCTTCACTTCTCTAAATTTTGTAGATAATTTTTTTTCCTCCTTGACAGCCACTGTACTGGATGGCAAAACAGCCGAAGATGAAACTAAAAAGTCAGATAGAATTCCAGTAAAAAATTTTACTTCTCATGAAAATACATTGGCCCCTCGCCCGCAAACCTCATCTTCACCACCTTTGAAGCAGGTTGAATGCGAGGTAATATTGTGGAATATTTTTTGTATCAAAGCCCCAGTTACCGGGGCCAGTTATGCATTGGCCCTATCCTGCACTGGTACTGTACATAATCTTATTGTCAGTATAATGCAATTGATTGTAATTAATAGCTATAGTAAGTTTGTCATAAAATATCTGAACAGTAAAAATATGAATCTCATAAAATTTTCTCTGAAAGTAGGCTGCTTGATTTGGCTGTTTCATATTACATGGTAATAATTAGTTTGAATATAATTTACATCATAGAAGTGGCTGGGATACCATGTAGGAGGCTGTAAAACAAAACTTATAAAAGTATCCTTATTTGGGTACAAAAACTATCATTATCATTGACAGTCCCTCACTATACAAAATTGTCGCTGAATAGTAAAGAAAGTTATATATTCATATTTTATGAAGAGATGTTCCTTCTATAACTTGAATTAACAGATTATTTATTTCTAGGGTTTAACATGTTTTAAATATTCTGAAAGTGAGACTGAAAAATTGCATGAAGAATTCATCTTTTAGGTCTGAACCAATATTACATCCAGAGGGTTAACAATTGTACAACTAAAAGTCTTTGGTACAAGAATATCAGTCACATATTAATTCAGTCACATATTAATAGGCTATAGTTAAAATTTTTTTTTTTTTAACAGGATGAGAATTCTGAGGATTTTTCATCGTGTCCATCCGGAGTGTCTTGCTCCAAACTAGGAGGAGACTGTCTAGATTGCAATTTTAATTGCGCTTGTATCTATGGACACTCATTAAATGTCTCGTGTTCACCGAAAAAAGGAATTGAATGTAATGTAAGACTTTAATATCAGTTACTACTTCAATGTTTGATTTAAATTCTCTAGTTTTAATAAGTGATGCATTTGATGAATATAATATGGCCATATGGATAAGTCATTAAGCCCATGCCTACAAACTATTTTCATTTCACGAGTATACTATTTATAGAGCCTGGATGTTCAGGCAAAATGCCATAAATGTCTTTTTGCCTTATTTTGCATTTACAGGAAAAAGTGCCCCTTTTGTCATAAAGTGCCAAATTTGCCTTTTTTTCCCATTGTTTTCTAGTATCATTACATTAGAGTCCCAAAGTAGGCCTATCAGTTTGTTTTAGTTACACACACACACCTTTCAAATGCTCCATGCAATGATTCCTCATTTATAAAGGTCAAGCTTGTTACCCCTTATATATATATATATATATATATATATATATTTTTTTTTTTTTTTTAGTTCAGGAAGAACCGATTCGCCTCTATTTAAAGGGCATATCTCAGCGGAAAAACAAAGAAAAAGTGAGAGGAAAGACAGAGGAAAAAGAAAGGGTGGAGGGGACAGTCGAAGTGGAAAAAGACCAAGGACTGCAGGGTCGAGCCCCATCATCCTTGGGTGCTAGGGCCGGGAGGGCGCACGTGAAACCTCCAGGAACAAGCACGTACAAACGAGCACAAAGAGCACTCAAGAGCACGAGCTTAGAACCCCCTTGCGGGTATATATATATATATATATTATATATATATATATATATATATATATTTTAGGGGGCTACATAGTGGCCGATGTCGTAACACCGCTTCTCGGAGATCAGCGAAGTTAAGCGACATTGGGTCTGGGTAGTAGTTGGATGGGAGACCGTCCTCTGCGCTCAGATTATGTAGCGACCCGTGGTTCGGATCCCACGTAAAGCTGTAGGTCCCCTCCGTCATATGACCTTAGATGTTGCGGAGGTTAAACAACCCCAATTAAAAAAATATATATATATATATTAGGGTGTTTCACTTGTACAGAGGAAAATATCAAAGGTCAATATTTTTCTCCACTTTGCTTGTGCTTTTATTCCTTTTCATGTAAGAAAGATGTGCACCAATTTTGAAAATGATTAAGTGATATTTAGGGGTTGCACACATTTGAACCTTTTATAATAAACAATTTTCTTCAGTGTTACGAAAAAATTCTCCCTTGGAACCACAGAAAATGAAAAACTCTAATAATAAAATTAGAAAATTCAAATCGATACACATTACACACACAGCCGCATTTAGGGGGTGGTGCACTGGGAAAATGTTCAAGGCTCTGCACCCGATGGGCCACGCAAATTTCAATTGGAAAAAAATTAAACGTCACTTATTTGCCATCTGCCATCTGGCATTCTAATATCCGCTTTGATGGTGTTTAATTTGTTCTTGTTCTTGTTAGTGTTACTCATTTCTAATGTTGTTACTAACTTACTACTTGTTGTTTCTGTTGCAGATTCGTGATTTATGTTCTTATTGTTGGCATTGTAATATGTACAACATGGAAATGAGCTGGGATTGAAGGAGGAAATATAAACCTGGTAGTGAAAAGCATAAGGATAAGAAGTGCAGAGAAGAGTTTCTTGCGATGGTGCCAAAACTGACTAATTGGATTAAATCATCAGTAACTAAGTCAGCCCCTTCAGCAGGCCCACCAACTGCCTCTGCTACTTCAGCAACTGCGTTTTCAGAAGACGCGTCTACATCAGCATGTTCAACAAGCCCAGCAGCTGCATTTTCAGGAGACTCATCTATGTCAACCCCTTCTGCTACATCAGCAGCTGCGTCTTCAGAAGACCCGTCTACGTCAGTGCGTTCAGCAGGCCCACCAGCTTCAGGACATGCAATTAATGACATTGGTTTGTGGCTACAAGTGCTGACTGATGACTTTAGAGAGTTCTGGATAGAGTGGGGAACATCAGATTGCCAAAATTATGACAGCAACTTCAGTAACTCTTCAACTACTGAAAGTGGTACAACACGCCGATGTACAAAGACATTATTTGTTAAGAAACATAGCCTGACAAATGAGAGGATTGAGGTGTCATGGCTGTGCTATTCTGAGTCCACAGGCTGTGTTTACTGTTTTGTCTGTAAATTAATGTTGAGGCCGGACAACAAGTTCAATGACTGGAAGCATGGTAGACAATCAGTCGAAGCACACAGAAAATGTGAGCAACATATGGAGTTGATGAGATATTTGTTGGTTAGAAAGTCTGTCTCTGGCTGTGTTGATCTGAAACTGGTGAACCAGTTTGAAAAGGAGTGCAACTACTAGCAGAAAGTTTTGCGGTACTGTGTCAACGTTATCAAGTATATCATGTCACAAGGACTAGCAATTCGTCGACACAACTCCCGTTTTGGTTCACCAAACAATGGCAACTATTATGGAATTTTGGAACTTTTAAGTAAGTATGACAGTTTTCTAGCTGCGCATATAAGTGAGCATGCCAACAAAGGTAGCAGACACACCTCGTATCTCTCTCATTTCATTTGTGAGGAACTCATACTGTTGATGGCTGATAAAGTACTTCAGACAATTATCCAAGAAATCCAGTAGTCAAAATAGTACTATCTATCTGTCAACTCTACGCCTGATGTTTCCCACACTGATCAACTGTGCTTCACCGTCTGATATGTGGTTGAGTCTGGGTCTGTCAAGCGATTTCTACAGTTCATACCTATGAACACACATACAGGGAAAGGAATCGCCGACATGGTCCTCAACTTATTGGAGACTGTAGAGGATAGTCTTATGATAACGCAAGCAATATGGCAGGGAAATACAATGGCGTAAAGAGCCACATCAAGTCAAAATCTCTGTATGCTGAGCTTGTGCCATGCATGTGCCACTCACTAAATCTTGTGGGTAAATCAGCGGTGGACAGTTGCACAGCAGCCGTTGAATTGCTTATGCTCATTCAGAATGTCTACACATTTCTCGTCTCCTCGACATACCAATGGCATCAACATGTAGAGGTTCTCGATAGTAGTTCCCATAGTGAGAAACTAAAGGTTGACAAAGGTCTCTCCAATACCCACTGGTCAGCCAGATCAGATGCCATCCAATCTTTAACCGAAGGCTATGCCGAGAATATCGTGGTACTGGATGAGCTAGCAGTAGATACCAGCCAAACTGCGGAAGCCAGGATCGAAGCCAGGGGATTGTCTAAACAGCTTCAACAACTCCAAAACAGCCATTTTATTGGTTTTATGGAACACTATTCTCAGACATTTTCAAAAAATGAATGCATCTCTGCAAAAACAAAGAATGTCGTTAGACTCAGCCACCCTCTTGCTGAAATCACTACTGCAATTTGTTGAAGATCTCGGATCAAGATTTGACGAATTTGAGGACCAGGGCATCGGGAAGTGTGGTCATTGAGTACACAAGGAATCGACTCAACACACAAAGAAGAGAAAGCATCATCATGATGAAATTGGAACTGCTGAAGATACGAACCTGACACCAAGAGATTCATTTCGGACCACTGCATTTCTACCAATAATTGATAAACTGTGTACCACACTGAACACTCGTCTAGAAGCATATGCTGTCCTGCAGAAAAGATTTGGATTTTTGTATTTCCTTCTAGTCCTGGACATCGACAGTCTTCGACGGTCAGCTGAACATCTAGTAGAATGCTATCCAGCTGATCTGGAGAAAGAGCTGGTAATAGAAGTTGTGCAGTTCGCTGCCCTAATGAAACTCACCAAAAGTGAAACAGAATCCCAGATGGAACGTGAAGACATGTGCAACAGATTTTATCGGCATATGAACACAAACGAACTGAAAGGAACATTCCCAAACATGGAAATAACAATGAGAATATACCTGTGTATGTTTGTCATGAACTGTTCTGGTGAACGTTCATTCTCGAAACTCAAACTGATCAAAAATTACCTTTACTCAACAATGGGCCAGGAGTGCCTTTCGTCCCTGGCACTGTTGAGTATAGAGCATGAGGTGTTGCAGTTGGTGAGTTTTGAGGACACAATCACGCAGTTTTCCAAACAAAAAGCCAAGAAGCGTCCTATGTAATATTCATTACAAATCTACACTATCTACAGTACAGTAAGCTGTACAGTTTAGCTGTTTATTAAGTGCATTACAACTGTGTAGCTGTTTATTAAGTGCATTACAATAACTGTGTAGATGTTTATTAAGTGCATTACAAATGTGTAGCCTAGTAGTGTATCTGTATACACTGTGTGTGTACATAGTTAAGTTATAGTCTTTAATATCACATTAATAAGCCGAATGGCTTCTGCATGTATGTTTTGTGTGTTAAAAAAATATATATGTTATGTGCATTACAAAATATTGTCATTCATTAACACACTAAAATAATACGTACATCCTGAGAAATAGTTTGCCCAAGGCCCCGCACACTGTAAATGCGCCCCTGATTACACAATACAATACAATTTAATAATACAAAATTTTCTTCAGTGTTACAAAAGAATTCTCCCTTGGAAGCACAGAAGATAAAGAACTCTAGTATTAAAATCAGAAGATCCAAATCAATTTTTGAATTGGTACAAGGACATTCCCGCCTGGGTTCTTTTCGGCACCTCCTTTTGATGATATTCAACAATCTGCAACAAGAATTGTTTTTGCTTCTCGTCCTTGACTGATTCATTGAATTGCTTGATTAATGCAATTCCCTTCTCCACTGTGTCGTTTATGACTTTCAGCGTGTTGACTGACTCTCAAGCCATCATTTTTGGTGTACTACTCTACGTTGTTGACATCCCCGATGCCGAAGTTGTTGAAGAATGTCTTCGTCCTTTGAGTGATGAAGTTGCTCAGATCCTTGCCTTCAAAAATTGCATTTTTCCACTCAAGTCGTTTGAGTTCCTTCCTTGATGCAGGTTTGTTCAAGGCCTGGAATATCTTTTTTTCTCATTTGGCAATATCCATTCATCAAGGAAAGCCAAGCCGACTAGAGTCTCCGAGAGATACCATAGATGCCTTTTGGCAACTCTTAAGGCAGCCTGGCCCAGGTCCTTGTTTGGATATGAAATCAACAGTTGAATCATGTCCAGGTCATTTTTTCAGGGCCCACCTACTGACCACTGCCTTGTGCCAGAACCAGACATAAATGAAATGCACTAAAAGGGCCACATCGTGCAATCCCTTCACCTCTCAGTTGGTGAGTTCCAGTTGCTCCTGGAACAAATCCATTTTCAGCACATAGATAGCTTTTGCCATCCACCTGCCTTGATGATGGGCTCCTGGAGTCCTGAAGGAGAACTCAGCTCCACTCCAGCCTCCAAGGAAAAGGAGTGACAGCTTGAGGAGTTCCTCATAATCTTCTCTCAGGTAACATGAACTTTCAATGACTCCACAAAGATAACACCATCCTGATTCATTTATCTTCCAAGTACCTAGTGGCTGGCTTTTCTTCATCAATCATGGTTTTGAAACAATTTTTGTTAATAAAGTCCCAATGCTGCTCAAATCATTGAAACAACAGGATTTCAGGACCACTTGTTTGCCCCAGGGACTTATGAAAGACCTCCTTCAAAATGCTCATAAATGTGGTGATGGCAAGGCAACCACAAGAGCGACTGACCAAGGAATTGTTCAATTCTCATACATGCCCCTTGCAGAAGTCTGGTATTGGACGCCATAGTGTCAAACGAGAGGCCAATGATGCAGTCCTGAATTCCAAATTGTTGCAGCTCCTGGATGATGGCTCAAGCCATTTGTTCACCAGTACCATCCTGGGCAACAGCACTCCAAGAAGATGCTCGAACTCCTTCCCTGTTAGCACAGCAGCTACTCTGTCTTCCAAGCTTCTAGAGCAGTGGTGCACAAACGTTTTTGATGTAAGGGCCAAGCGAAGAAAATAACTAAATGTATTAGCCTACTTACTTTCCATCTAAGTCATAAATTGGGTCACTTTTATATTCTAACTTTTTCATTGAATTGAAAAGACCCGTGGGGCCACTGAAAAGACCTGTGGGGGACACATTTGGTCCGCGGGCCAGGGTTTGTGCATCACTGTTCTAGAGCTTCCGCCATCAGCTTGGGGTAGTAGCTTGCTGTTCCAGTGCAGAACTGAGAAAGGTGGATCTTTGAAGATTGACTCCTCAAGTTGTTTGGCCATTTTCTCTCTATACTTGGCATGTGCTTGATGAACAGTTGATGGTGAAATAATAATCTGCAATACATCTTGTCAGAGACTTTTAGCAGTTGCAGTGAAGGAAGTGCTCGCTTGTCAAATAGAGAGTTGTTCTCTAGGGGTGCACTGGATATTGCAAAATATCCAGTATCCAGTATCTGGCAGGATATGGGTCATATCTGACCAGATATGCCGGATATAAGCCAAGACATTAGAAAATTAACACTTGTATGAAAATCTGCCATAATATGATAATAAGTAATAATAACACATTATAATATTTTATTTACAAAAAAAGTGGAAAGCCCTCCAGGGCCCACCCCTAAACCAGTCCAGCAACACTTTTTATATTAAATCAACACAATACTGATGACAAGAATAAATAAAACATCTGTCCATCCTTAATGATTACAGTTCTATTAATATAATCAGAGCTTTTTATAAAAACGTCTAGGTGTTAAGTTTTTTAAAAAGAGTAAAATGTTGCTAGACTCCTGCACTTGCTTTCCATTCTTTTTTTTCCTTTATTTTCAAAACAATACAAAACATTACAAGCTTGACAAATGTAAAACAATACATTGAATACAATATAAAATGCCTGGAATGAAATAGATGAATGGAGGGCATTGCTTTCCTTTTGTGATCTCCATAAAACACCCTTCAAGAATGTCCTCTTTGGCATAGGAGAACTGGAATTTGAGCTTCTTTTGCTTCCACTTTCATTACCTTCACTTTCATTTTCATTAGAATCATTACCACCTTCATCATTTTCAATACCTATGACTTCTTCAATCAGCCAGGATTTAGCCTGCTCTTTTTGATCTTGTTGAAAGAAAGATAACTTATACTGTGGATCTATTGCAGTCGCAATCACATAAGCCCTGTTTTTCATTATGTTCAAAGACTTCCCATCATTACTCTCCAACAAGAAACATGCTTGAAGAGAAGTCAGGAGTTCTCTCTCTATCGTTTGAACACCTTGGTCATCATGGCCAATCTTTGAAAGAAATCTTTGTAAAATACAAATGCTTAGGATTACGGAAGACAAAGTTGATTTTTCTGAACTCATTTCCTGAGTTAGTTGGAAGAATGGTTTTTAATATTTTAAGGAGATTTTGTATCAGTGTCCACTCGAAGGATGTGATGGTAGGTAATTCACTACAATCAGCCAAATAGTTGCACTGGAATTTTTAATTTATATAATCTTTCTAGCATCAAATATGCACTGTTCCAACGTGTTGGGACATCTTGAACCAATAGGAGAGGCTCAAGATTTTGCTGCACTTGAATGTGTTTGAAATTGTTACAGGCCAAAGGAGAATGATTAAAGTGAGTTGCAAGGTGGTGACTTTTTGCAAGGATATCAATTACACTCCTCTGAACCATAATTGAGTCACTAATAACCAGTTGGAGTAAATGAATGCTGCAGTGTATTGAAGGTATTTCAGCCAGGTCACTACCAAAAGCCATATTACTAGCTCCATCCCTCACCAATAAATTCCTCTTATTTGCATCAAGATCCCAACTATCCCACATAGAGCGAAACTTTTCAGATATATTCTTGCGGTATGCGACCCTGAGAAATGAGAGGCATGTAGCACAGCATCGTATCTTTCAAAATCTTTACCTATCCAGTGACCCGATAATGATATAAAACTTTCTTGAGAGGTTGTGCATGTCCATATATCTGAAGAAAAGCTGACATGCTTTACTTCTTCCAGCTTCTGAGCAATTTTAGACTTGAACTCATTATAAAGACAAGGAATTATAGTATCAGAGAAGTACCTTCTGCTTGGTAAGAGATATCTGGGTTGGAGGTAGGCCATTAGTTCAATAAAACCATCTTCAACTAAAGTAAATGGCTGGTTGTCCAAAGCCATCATCATGCCAATTTTATAGTGAATCATCACAGACCTGGAGTCATTGATGTCCCATATATTTTTAGATGAAAAGCTTTCCTCTATTGAGATTGGCTTACTCATTTGGTCCATTTTCTTTTCTTTCAGAGTACTACCAGTAGAAGTTGATGGTCTAGCCTGTATTCTATCTATGCCTATTTCCTTTGATTCAGTTGCAGCTACTATTTTTTGTCATTTTCATTTTTGGCTTCAGCATACTCTTTTGGGTGATTAATCTTCAAATGATTATGAAGAGGTGTTGTGCTAAAAGACTTTTGGCCACCTTTCTCCGTCCCACATTTGATAATCTTTTGGCAAATATTACACTTTGCAGTGATAGGCTAGGATCATTTATTGTATACAGTGACCACACAAAACTTGTCACGATTAATACTTAATGGTTTAATACAACTAATGTTGTAAAATTCTTGGGAATGATCTTTAGGAGAATATTCTCCGAACTGAGAATTTTTGAGAATTTTCTTTTTTAGAACATCTGAGGGTTTTTTAACTATTCTGATACAACTTAACTTCAGTTCCTGTCAAAATGGAGAAATTCTAAGTCAAGTGAATGATAGGATGAGTGAATAAATAAATAAATTAACTAATGCAAAAAATTTATTGAATCATTGTATAAAGACTGTATTTCAATTCAAAGTATAGTATTTACCAGGGATGGCAATGATTAAATCAAAATGATTTAATCACCTGATTAAATCAAAATGATTTAATCACCTGATTAAATCATTATTATTATTTTTTTCAAAATTATATAGAAATTAATAAAATATCTCACAAGACACTTTGGAAATAAAAAAATACCCCTTGTAATTGTGTATTCAATTTCAGTTTTTCAGTATCATCTTTTTCATGAAAAAAAATCATTTTTTTTATTTGATTTTTTCAAAACTATATAGAAATTAATTATTGGTTACCCTGGTATTTACTCTGATTCTGACAAAATTATTTCTGATTCTGACTCATCATCTGACTCATCATCATCATCGGCTTCTTTGTCTGTTTCTTCCTCCTCCTCCTCCTCCTGCTGTTCTTTTTCTTTTTCTTGATCTTTGCATTCTTCCATATACTTCTCTGGAACATGAGACTTTTCTGGGCTATACCCATGTGTTAAAAGTTTGACTATGAGAAATGTAGGTTAACTTGCCTGCTCTTTCTATGGTTAATTTGTCCCTTTTTGCTGAGTGAACAGTACTATAAGTACTGAAACTTCTTTCAGTTGCGGCAGTGGTTGGTGGCATACTTAAGATGTTGATTGCTACTTTGCCTAGCTTCGATCTGAGCAGATACCCTTCCACCATGTCAGTGCATCTACTGTTTGGGCTGATTTAATTGCATGTGGTTTTCTATAAAACCCTTCTTTTGCTCAGCACTCTGCAAGCTCTGAAACGACTTCAACTGAATGTTCAGTACCATACATTCTGTTGCTAGGTTATCTATGAATTCTGTCCCTTTGATTTGCTCATCCCTACTCAGACACTCGCCATTGAATTTTGGATCGAGAATATTTGCAGCATAGTGAATATCTTTTAGAGCCATATGTTTCCTTTTTGCCAAACTTTCCATAACATCCTGTTCTTCTTTTTTACTAAGTGGGCTGTCAGGTAGTTGTTTTGCAAAATGATCGTATAGCTCTTTGAAACATTCAGCTACTTTGCTTATTTTTGGCTTGTCAGATTTAAGTATTGTTATCCATTTAACAACAGGGCTGATTAATTCCTGCAATTTCTGAACCCGCAACCAATATATATCTTCACAGCTAACCAAGGAAACAATTTGTCATCCTTTATATACTATTTTCTCCCAATTCCAGAGTATTCTAGGATGTTCTGGAGTCATCTAGAACAGTGTTTCCCAACCGGGGGCCATGGCACATTTGAAGGGGGCCACAGGAAAATGTTATTTTGTAAAATAGAGTTAAATCTGCATATTACCAACTGAAAATAATGCTTATGGGGGCCACAGGAAAAAATAAGGTTCCTAAGGGGGCCATAAGCCAAAACCGGTTGGGAACCACTGATCTAGAATATTCTCACACATTCTAGAAAGTTCCATAAGGTTCTAAAATATTCTAGAATTCTCTAAAAAGCTGCAAAACAATCTCAAAATATTTTAAAACTAAGAAAAAATAAAATTCTCGAATATTCTCAGCAAATAATATTTTTGAGAATATTCTCGCCTCATCATTAAATACAACACAAGAACCTGAAAGAGAACAAAACAATTAAACATCTGAATATACTTAAATTATTATTTATCTTATATTTGGGGGGGTGCTTGCCCCCAATGCAAAACAGAACATAGCAATACAAGTGCAAAAATAATACGGTACCTAATAATATATATCCAGCTGGATATTTGGCCGGATAGATATGGCCATATCCGGCATAGCTATCTGGTATCTGGCTGTATATGAAAAATTCATATCCGGTGCACCCCTATTGTTCTCTATCCCAAGTAGCCACGAGTGTTGGATCAAGTGTGTTCTTGGAATGACGAGGTGACTTAGAGGCCAATGGAGTAGCAAAATCTTCATCATCTGTTGTCACCATTGAGCTAGACGATGTGCTGTCCAGCTTCATTTTTTCGGAGATCTTTTCAGCTTCAGCATGCTTTCATTTTCGAAGTTCAAGTTTCTTAGCTCCTTCTTTCCATTTGACATCCATGGTGTGTTTCCTATCTACCACAGCCATTGAAGAACTCATTCTGTCCTCCCTCTGGGAGGACAAGAAAACCTTGTCCTCCTCCGGAACTGAACTTATGCTCATCACACTTTGTCAAGCGATGTCAAAAAGGTCAGGAAGGTCTCCCTTCCACACCTGACGCTTCATGATGGCTTTGTCCATCTCTCTCGACTTCTCCTTCAAGTTTTGGTACTCTCTGTAAAGTTTTAGTATAGCAGCTCTAATGTTCTCCTCTGTCTTCACGGGGATATTCACCTTCTTCCAAACTTCTTTCTTGCTCTTAAGAGCTCTTCGACTGGAGTCTTTTCAATCAGCCAGATCATCTTTCTTTCAATTTTCAACACTTTTTGCACCTGTGAAAGAAAAGAAAACATTACAATATGTTGGAAGTTGGGACATTCTCGAAATTTGGTTACAAAGGGCTAAGGTATCAGAGGTGACATAAGTGTGCAATCTCTAAATGGTGTTCAATTTGCTTCAAATTTGATACATATGCTTTACAGATCATAAGGTGTATGGGGAAGAGCAAAGTGTAGTGAAATTCACAACTTGATAAAAGTGGAACACCCTAATAAATATATATATATATATATATACATATATACACACGAGGGTAATTCAATAAGTATCCACACTTTTTATTTTCACATCTGATAGATTATAAACACACCACTTCTCAACATAGTCTCCCTGTTTCTCAATACACTTAGTCCAGTGATCTACAAGCTTCCTAATGCCATCACAAAAGAATGTTTTTGGCTGTGTGCATAACCAGTCATGCACCACCTCCTTCAGGTCACCATTGCCTTCGAATTGCTGACCTCTCAAAGCGTCTTTTAGTGGTCCCAACAGGTAAAAATCCGAAGGTGCCAGGTCTGGACTGTAGGCTGGATGGTTGAGAACTTCAAATTTAAGTTCTTGAAGGCATTTTCTAATCTGGGCAGCTGTATGAGGGCGCGCTCTGTCATGCTCTCTGTCTCTGTATTTAACACCCAAATAAGAAGGGAATAAACTACTAGGCAGTTTATTCTGTTTACACCTGAAAGTGTATAAAGTATCAGTGAATCTGTGCATATAATATATAAAGTGAAATTAAAACTAAGAAAGTGCAATACAGTTTACATAATTTATCACCAGTTTTAACGTATATATTCAAAAATGAAATATGATTGGCATTCGAGAAAATTTGAAACAAGGCAGGAAAAATGTCATAAAACACAAAGGTCAGAAAACCCTCGAAAAACCCTCGACCATCGAAAGGAAAGAAATAGAGATGAAAATAAATAAAGAAAGAAAGAAAAAGAATTTGTGTGGTTATTTCTTTTTACACTAGTTAAGGAATAGCAATGGCTATGGGTTCAAATTCTCACTTAATCTGTAATTTGTGTAATCTGGAAACAATGGAAAACTTGGTGATTAGGCGTGATTTCTGTCAGTGACTGCAAGACTTTATCTGCATGAATTGGAATGATAGGGAAATAACTCGTCTTGAATGTGAAACACGTAGTGGGGATCAAATTTCTATGTGGCACATGTATACAGATGGTAAATTCATTCGCAGTATTTAAAGAAATGAAGATAGTAGACTCAAATGTTACAAAAAAGAATGAAATAATGGGGGACAAGGGTCCAGAAATGTCCCAAAGAAAAACTGGGTGGATGAGAGAGGATGAAATAATGAATAACAGCATAATAATGAACAACAATCTAATACGGGAGGAAGATATGGATGAAAGAAAAGAAATGAGTAAAAGTTGAGAAGTAGTCAAGCTGTCCAACAAGTGAAATGATAAAAAGATAACTAAAAACAAAAAATAAACAGCCAAAGAAAAATAATAATAATACCAAAATTAAGAAATTTGAAAATAATAAGAAAACAAGTAGTAGAAGCATAGAAAATATCACGTGTAAATACTTCGTGAAAAGGAACTGCAGATATCAGGATGGGCAATGCATATATGCACGTTAGGCTGGGGCAAAAATGGTAAATTTTCTTATTTCTTAAAAAGTACACTATGTGAGAAGTTTCATTTTATCTTAACAAAATATTAAAATATCAAGCATGTGCTACCCCTAGCACATACCCCCCCCCCCCCCCCCTTTTTTTAACCCTCATATTTGCATATATTTAAATGGGAAAAAATGTTATTTCTTAAAAAGTACTGCGAGGAGGTTTTTTTTTCTCACTTTAACAAAATATTAAAAAGTTAAGCATGTGCTACCCTACTACCCCTATCACATGTCCTTCCTCCCTTTTTTACTTTCATATTTGCATATGTTTAATGTTGTTATATGTTACATGATAAGTTGTGTGTTTAATGCTTGATATTTTTATGTTTCAGATTAATAAAAATAATTTGCATTTGCTTTAATTATAATTTGAATTATTATAAATTACATATAATTTGATTTTACTTCTGAATATAAACTATGACTACTAGAAGCAAGTCCTCAAATGCAGCCTTTGGATATCCTATGGAATTCCCAGCAGCCACAACTTCAAAAGCAGATGTTGTGAGACACTACCTTTTTGTGTGCTGTCATGAAGAAGCTAAATCAAAAGGATCGGCAACTGCTAATGATTGTTACAGGGTTGTTGTAAAAGATATTGAAGACATTTGGGTGAAATTTTCTTTTCCTACGATTAACACCAAAAGTATCTATCTTAAAGTCAGTCAACTAATAGAAGCAGCCTCAAAATTGAACAAGGTGCTGTTACATCGAAGAAATGAAAGTTTTGCCTTAAAAGTAGCTCAGTATGAGATGATGTTTGATATATCTTCTTATGAATGCTATGATAAGGGAATTGATAGGAAATCTTGCCGATGTAAGGATAAAATACCAATGGCAGAATGGGAGTCTTTTGTGGGTCAAAAACAAAGAAAAAATCAGTTAGGACCAATTGATTGCATAGCTAGTTTAACAAAGAAGAGATCTTTAGCAAGAACCCAAGAAGCACAAAACCGTCAACTAAAAGCACAAGAAGAAATGACTGAAGCCACCAAGCCACCATCAGAATTTATAGAAAATGCTGAAGAAGACATGGATGTAGATTCAGAGAGTCAGGATGTAGATTATGAGGCTGATTTAGAATTGACTGAGAATATTTAGAACAGGCACTCGTATAAAAACCTAGCATTAACAGCAGATTATCATTTAAGTTGTAGAGCTGCAGCTGCAATAGTCAATGCAGCTTTAAAAGATATGGGGATCCTTAACCACACCAACACGCTTGACAGAAAGAAATTAGAAAGAGAAAGAAATCACATGGGTGAAACAAATACTTTTAGGTCTAAATCCAAAAATCTGAAGATGGAGTGCCTTGGATTTGATGGAAGGAAAGATAACACACTAACTAAAAGTGGAAAGATAAAAGAAGAACACTATGTTATTGTGAAAGAACCTGGAAGCATCTATGTAGACCATGTCACCAGATAATGGAACTGCTCACTGCATAGCAAGAGAGTTGATAACTATTATTACAGACTCAAACAACACAAGATACTATCAAAGCTTCACTGTATGATGGTACTCCTGTAAATACAGGAAAAATTGGTGGAGCCATAAAACTGGTGCCTCTTGCATTTGAATGAGCTGCCTTTTATGCACGTCTACAAAGCCATTGATGGTAAAACAACAGGCCCAAATACTTTTGTGGGTTCAATTGGGAATAAACTGAAAACAGATTTAACAAAATTGGAGGTAGTCAAATATTCATGCGTAAAGGGAAACATTAAAGAAATTCCAGCAAATGTTGTGAAGGAGCTAAGCAGTGATCAAAGATATCTCTATATGTGTCTGGCAGTGCAAACTGGAGACACTTCTCAAGATCTGTCCACTCAATACCCAGGTACCCTTCACCATGCTCACTGGCTAACTCTAGCCAACAGGGTCCTTCAATTATATCTCTCATTGCCAAATCCCGATAAAAACCTTCAAGATATAGTCAAGATTATTATGCAGTTCTATGCTTCAGGGTGGTTTTGGATAAAATCTCATCCTAATGCAACTGATGGTGCATATAACTTTTGGCATTTAATGTGCTTGCTTTGAAATTTAGATGAACAACATAGATCAATCATAGAACCAGTATTAGAGAATAACACCTACTTTGCCCACCCAGGAAATATACTCATATCAATGGTAACTGACAAAGAGACTAGAAATTAGGGAGCAAGTTATTCAGAAAATCATCCTTTCAAGAACAGGATTTTCAGGTACCAGAAACTTTGAGTTGCCTCATACCCTCAATTTCCAATCTACTGACTACACTGATGATCGATTGGCAAAAAGAGATCATTACTCCTCCACTGCTGCTAAGCAATTTTAGTGATGATGAGCTACTACAGGCTTGATGTGAGCCACTGGAGATAGCTTCTTTTCTATGCCACAGTCAAAGTGTGGAAAGGGCAGCAAAATTTAGATGAACAACAGCAAAAGGCATGTCAGGAAAGAATAGGATATGACAACCATCAAAAGTTTATCTTAAACTCATTAGAATCAAGGTGAAATCTGCCCAAGTTTGAATGGAAGGCCCAATGGAATGAGTAAAAAACATATGAAATAAAATTTCCTGATGATATTGAAAATTTCTTCCCTTTTAATGTGATAAGGAACAATAAAAAAGTTAATTGAATTTTAGCACATTTATCATGCCTCTAATTTTTTCTTCTGAATATATTGTTGTACTTAATTAATTTTCCTAATATTGTACATTATTAAATAAAATATACGTTAATAAAGATTTATGTCATCAACAAACCTGAATGTAGAGTAAGTCTCGTATAAATGGAATATTCTTCAATATAGGTCAAAAAGTGAGAAATTGTACCAGGGGTAGGAGGCTTTAAACAGCGAAAATAATTTATGAGGGGGTTCCTGTGTTCCATTCAAACCCCTTGCAATATGTACCTTTTCAATATAAAATTTTGACCAGGCCTAATGCACATCCCACATTATGCAACATGCATTGCACAAGTGGATACTGCAAATTTGATAAGAAATGCAAGTTCCACCATATTACAGTCTGCAACACCTATGCAAGATATGAGAGTTGCAAATATGGAAAAAAATGCTGTTATCACTACCCTCAAAGCAGTGGTGGCTCGTGGTGAGGGAGAGTAGGGAGGCACAAAGGGAGGCCCGGTCTCCCATGCCTCCTCTGAAAAGCTGCCACTGCCTCAAAGGAATGCAATGGTGAACAGGAAAAATGAACATCAAAGAAGAGTGCCAATTTTTTAGATGCAGCCACCACAATTCAGCTGCTAAATACTATCCAGCAATTACAAAATCAGCTGACAAATACTATCCAGCAATTACAAAATCAGCTGACAAATATAGGAATCCGAGAGCCAGACAGAAGGCACACACAAAGGCACTTCATGTGTCATTGAGACAACAGGTACTGACAAAGATAAAAAGAGGTAAATTCTCAGAGGACCACAAGGCAACGAAACTGGCACCCCCATTGGAAAACAAATCAGAACCACCTGTATGCAAAAATGATAGAGAAAAAATAAAAATAATCCTAGAACATTCAGGGCCTTAAATCAAACCATTCCCTGAACAAAGATTTTTACCTGAAAGGACTCGTGCAAGAAGCCGGAGCAGACTTTGCATGCCTCATGGAAACTCATCTAAAGGACTGCCAGGCAAACTGTGAAAATTGTGAGTCCTATATTGACAAAAAAGAAATACAACAAAAAGAAGCAAATTCGAAATTTTAAATTTTCACTCCAAAGCTATAAACTGGGAAGATGTTACATCCAACATGAAAGTAATAGATTGGAAAACCATTTTTGAGGCCAAGACAACTGAGGAGATGCTAATGACATTAGAGGAGACATTAGGGATTGTGGAAAAACATGTTCCAAAAATACAACAAAGAGGAAAGAAGCAGGTTTGAGAGACAAAAGAGGTCATTGTTCTGAAAGAGAAAAAGATTGACTGCAGAATTAAGTAACTGTAAAGATAACAACATCAGAAAAATATTAAATGATAAACTGCAAAGTATCGATGACATACAGAAACTAATTGAGAAGCATACAGAAGACGACGATGAAGCTATAGAAGCGATAAAGGCTAACTCAGAGTACTTCGATAATTTCGCAAAAAGAATGTCTAAAGACCATGCGACTATCGGACCTTTAAAAAATGAGAACAGTGCTTTATCTGATGATCTAACAGAAGTATCTGAAATATTAAGAGCTCAGTACGAATCATCTTTCAGTATCCCAAAAACTGACAAATTGACATGCGATAGAAACGTGTCCTTTGAAGAAGAACTACAAGGGGAAAGTATAACAGACTTCGACTTTACGATGGATGATATTACACAAGCCGTAGGGAAACTAAAAACACACTCAGCGGCAGAACTGGATAAATGGAATGCCACACTGATCAAAAACTGGAAGAATGCAATCACTGAGCCCCTATACTGGATATGGAGATGATCACTAGATATGGGAGAAATACCAGGCATCCTGAAGAGTGCGAACATAGTCCCAATATACAGTGGACCCCCGATTTGAGTACGTAATCCATTCCAGCATGGCGTACTCAATTCGAAATGTACTCAAATCGAACTTAATAACCTATGGGAATTAATTAATTCGTTCCAAAACCCAAAAATTTCACCCCACCCCTACTTTTTCTATAGAAATTGGCCTACGAAATTTAGTAAGGCGTTTCTTCTTTTGTGAGTCTTTTGATGTAGATGTACGTTTAGAAGCCATCACTATAACAGTACACTATGTCACTATGCCACAATATAAAATACAGTATCAAGGTCACTGCATGTACGAATCACCAAATTTATGCTATATTTTCACTATTTTATGCTGTAATCTATGTTTCTATTACAGGTCAATTTTTTATATATGTTGGTGATAATAGTTGATATATGATATAGGTAATGGATAATAGTGCTATTATCCATTACCTATATCATATATCAACTATTATCACCAACATATATAAAAAATTGACCTGTAATAGAAACAGATTAATATTAAAGTAGTCTACATGCCTGAAAATAAGAAAAAATAGCTATAGGTATTTCATGATGGCAAATGATGTTTATTAATAGTAGCTATGGCTTAAACATAAGCAAACTAAACATACTAGGCCTATAGTACCTTAAGGATCATTCAATTCAATAAAATAAAGGTATATGTGAAAAAAATAATTTAAGGCAATTTATCCCAAAAATTGTCATTTTTGTAAAAGCTTAGGAGCTAGGTGGACCCAGTAGATATTAATCAATTGACCTGAAATTTTGCATGTGAATTTTTTTTTTAGGGAATGTAACCATAATAACGTAGGGCCAAATCAATTTTTGAAAGTTGCCATTTTTGATGCACCCTAATTGTACATCCTCTCTAGCAGGGGTCTCGCCCCAGCCCACCTCAGCCACCTTTGGGCAAGTCAAATTCCACCCAAAACTTGCCCCCAAAACCCGGCTTTTTGCTCTCCCTGTATGCCCCCCTCACCCGCCGTCGGCATTCACGACTGTCCTATCGACCTTTGGACATCCCAGTCCACTTCGATTCTACAGCCTCCCTATCCCTTCCAAGTATCCACAAATTCCTAGTGATCTGGCCTACCTCTGGATCCCTTCCGACCAACTCTGAATGGATGTTTCAGGCAATCCAAGCCTGCAGCAACTCTAGCTGCTATGATGTACGACCGCAGAGGGATGGCTCCCTCCTCATAAAATCATGATCAGCCACAGAGACGAAAGCCCTACTCTCACTCACTGATGTCCTTGGATGCTTGGTGTCTCTTTCCTCACACCCTCGCCTGAACCAGAGTCAGGGCCCTATTTACACCATCCACCTATTGTCGATCACAGTGAACGAGCTCCTGGAGGACCTCACACCCCAAGGTGTCACCAAGATCCATCGCTTCACATCCTGACAGGGAGGTACCCCCTCCCCCACCCCGCGTCTACTTCTTGCCTTCAGTACCTTAGTCCCTCCCGACCATATTGTATGCGGTATGGGAGACTGCATGTCATGCAAGTTTTCTGTCCACCCATACATTCCAGACCCCCAACCCATTGCTTTAAATGCAACAAGTTTGGAGGCAACTGCACCAACTCTGTGTAAGTGTGTTCATTGCGGACATCGCTCACTGTGACTAGTACCCCAACACACCCAAATGCTCCAATTGTGAAGGCACACTCCCCTATTCATCCCGCAAATGCCTGTTCTTGAGGTTCAAGGAGGAGGTCCAAAGCCTGCAGGTAGCAGACTTCTTTAGCCTCTGAGAGGCACGGGACAGGGTGCGGAGTTGGGAAGTGAGGCAGGGCATATCCTATGCTGCTGCCCTCGGCTCTGTCCTCTCGGCCTGCCACCCTGGCCTGCTGCTCAAACCCCCCTTGACCACTGCTCCCCATCCCTCCCAAAGGGAGTCCTTACAGGAACCGACGATGACCTGTCCCCACACCATCCCTTCTCTTCATGCATCTCACTTACCAGAGATTCCCCAGGAGTCTGGGACCAGGACACCCAGGCCCCACCCACCTCAAACCCTGCCCTCTCAGTACTCTCTGCACACACCCGAACATGACTCCAGATTCCTGGGATCTTGGGAGCATTGCTCCAGTAAATTTGACCATGAGAAAAAGTAAATTTGGGTTTGGGTTTTGTTCATCCGCTAGACGTTATGCAATTTTTTTGCGTATACGTTCTTGTACAAACCAATTTTTTTAAATTACAAATTTAGTTATTTTAAGTTTAGTTGGTAATTCCATATTTAACAATTATTTTTATTTTTTGTTAAGCTTCAATGTTTTGATAATTAAAATTTTATTAAAACGTATATTTTTTTAATATAAAATTATCAGGATTGGACTATGTTCCATTGATCTCGGCCAGGTTTGATAAATTGGCCAGATAATTACTTGTGCAGTTTTAAGTAATCCACCATGACTAGAATTGAAAAGTTTAGTTAAGTTTAAACTTACTTTTACTTACTTTAACTTACCTACTTTTACTTACTCTTCCTTACTTTTACTAAGTTTAAAGCACTTACTTTTACTTACTTTCATTGTACTATATTTACTTACTTTTACTCACTTTTACCATACTATATTTACTAACTTTTACTTATTTTGTATTTTTTCAGGTAGTCAATAATCAATAATGGATCCTAATATTGAAGAAGTTGGAGAGAAAAGTGAGGGTGTTAAAAGGGGTTACTTTTGTGGTCAATGCAAGAACAAATATTCAAAGAAGCAAAACTGGGAAGAACATTTTAATTCCAAAAAAAATATTTGTTACAATACAAGAGGTCCCAGAGTTTGGGCCCACAGCTTAGATATTGCAGTAAAGAAATACCAGGATGAAGTGCAGCAAAGAGATACGGCAAAGCAGTCATTTAGTTTGTTCACAAAATGTGCTAGTGCTAGACCTCAGAAAAATGAACCAACTTCATCAACTGCTAATCTAGAAAATGAAACTTTTTCACGATGTTTCACAGACTGAAGAAAGTGCTTCTCCTCCACCTAAGAAACAAAAGGTAAGTGAGGAATCTGCGCATCAGACTAACAAAACTGCTTTAGAGGAATTTGAAAATTCCCAAATCCAGAAGACATTGAATGCAATTTTGCGCCTAACAAAAGAAACTCACCAAGCTGTTGTGGTTAATAAAGAGAAGAGTCAAAATATGCCTTCAAGTTCAAGTGTTGCATCCAAATCTAATAAAGCAAAAAGCAACAAATTTGACATTTCCATAGCCCATTTAAGCAAGTGTAAATCAATACAAGAAATCCTGAACAATGATTTGATCAAATCTACATTCAAATTGGTGGAAAAGAAGGATCTAGGGCATGCTGATGATTCATTTTCAGTACCAAGTGATATAATGGAAAACATTGCAAATAGTGACACTAATGGGTCATTCTCTGTCAGATCAACCAGTGCCTAACACCCTCATCTCTCAGATTTTGCTGAAATTTGGTTTATAGGGAGTTTGTGGGCCCTGAATCCATTTCTGAAATTATAAGGTCAATCCGACCAACGGTTCAAGAGATATGACCTCGGGAAATTTGAGGTCACTTGCGAGGTCACTAACATTTGGCGACCCATAACTTGGGTAATAATGGTCACAATTATATAAAAGTATATATATTTAGAATCAGAAAACGACAAGGAATCCAAATATGCAAGTTTTAGAACTCTAGGTTGAAAAATAAAAAAGTTACACTGTAACCAAAATTTGAGGTCACGATTTGACCTCTGGGGTATCAAATGAGAATTTTTTTTTTAAATGTAAAAAATGAAGGCATAGGCATTGGCTATTAGAATCAGCAAAAAAAAGTTTGTTTATGTTAGTATTTTTCATGTAACTAACATATAAGTGAACACCATATTCATAAGTTGTGCATCAATTCTACCTATTTTTTTCACACTTAAGCTCATAATTTGACCTATAGAAATTAAAATTACATTTTTTTATAGATATAAAAACAAAGGCAAAAAATGTAAAATTGTATTTCACTGCTAATCTACACTGGCAATAATAGTTATAATAGTGAAAGGGGAAGACCTACTTAGAGGATTCATGTGCTAGCCTAATACAATTTTTGCATGCTCGATGCTCTCATCAATTTCTTTTTGTGGAAAAATGTATTGAATTCTGCTGCCTCCTCTTAGGGTAGGACAACTCATTACAGTTAATATATGATGTCCTGGCACTGCACATGAATCCTTGTTTGATGGATAATAATATGCACTTGATCCTGATGACCCAGAGGGATGTAGAAAGTTCACAGTGAAATCATCAAACTCTTCACAATATTCCTCCACAATTCCATACCAAACTTGCATGTCATAAATGCAGCCAACATACTCTCCTGGTTTGACACATTTTAGGTTACCAAGCATTGCAGGTTCATTAGTAAAATGACAATGCCACTTGAAATGGGATACACCATCAGTTCTTCCTTGTTTAGGGGAACAAATCTATGATATTTCTGAGTTCCAGGAATAGCCCTACTATCCTTGAATCGATGTTCCAACCGTTCTTCTGCATCTTTCAAATCAGCTGTAGTTACAAAGAAAAAATTTATCTTCTTGCTCAAGTTTTCTTCACAAAACTGAAACATGTGTTCTGGTGTAAGAATTTGCCTCTCTGTAGTTCTCTGCAAACTGGCACGAGCAGTAGCTCTTTTCACTGTTCCTCCAATCCCATCACATGCATTTTTGCCATGGGATGTAGCAAAGAAGTGCCATTCACAAGACAGACCAAAATCCTCTTCATGGTAACAGAGATTTGTGAAGTTGTATCTGTTCTTATATTGGCCAGCACATCCATCTGAGAAATAGTGCACCTTCTTCAATTGTGGGCATCTGAATTTAACATATGTCATAAGCTTCAATATGAATGAGTAAACCATTATAGTGTTGTGTTTTAGTGATGCAGATAAGAAACAGACACTAAAATGGCTAAGTTCCTGGTCTGCAGATGATCTATAATAGATGACAAAAGGGTGAACTGTACACTGTGAATTGTCCCAGTGAAACCCTTGGGCAGCATCCTGGACAATGAAAGAATAATTCTCAGAGAAATCACCTACTATAACTACCTCGCTCTGAGGTGGTAGTGTTTCTTTCAACTGCTTGAAGTACTGTGATTGTTGCTGAGCAACAAAGTGATGACGAACCATGCAGGATATTTTCATGCTTAGGGATGATAAGTATTCATGAAGTGGCTCCACCTTATCAACCATTGTACAACGGTCAACAGTCACCCATTGCTTGTAAGATATTTCATTTGGAGCTGATTTCACACTGTCAAGTAACTCAAGAAAATCCAGGACACCCTCTTCTCTTGGGCAATCATTGCAAAGTTGCATCATGCAAGTCTCTCTTTCTGTACTGCAGACACTGTAATCCATAAGATCCTTGTATGAAAGACCTCTTTCTCCCAATGCAGCCAGCTGCAATTTTGGATTTTGATGGTATGTGCAGACACAGACAGAATGAGTCCCACCACTACCGGCAAGCACACAATATGATGGCCGTAATTTTGCAAATGTGGAAAATCCTATTTTGGGATTCTTTTCATCATTTTTATATAGTTCAAACATTTCTCTTAAATTCCCGAGGACCAATCGTTTTTGCACCTTCATTGCACCTTCAGCACTGATAACTTTCACGCAATCCTTTTGGCCAGG
The DNA here is from genome assembly GCA_023014485.1 of Bathynomus jamesi. NCBI lineage: Eukaryota > Metazoa > Arthropoda > Malacostraca > Isopoda > Cirolanidae > Bathynomus > Bathynomus jamesi. The sequence goes on from JAJOZX010009082.1 coordinate 38,795, forward strand.
ACACATACGACTAACCTCTTCTGACTCATAGAATCTTCTAACTATATCTTTGTGTTCTTCAGATATCACTTTTCCTTTGCTCATTAGTGGAATCTTCGGAAGGATTCCATGTTCTGATTTAAGTGAACGGCTTCTTTTCACCATGTATGTTGTAGTTTGAAAGAAACTAGCTGTTTTTTCAATTGTGTATGGTGAGAGTGTCAATATTTGTAGTTTGTGATGGTGACATTTGCTCTCGTGACATTTGCTCTCCAGGAATGACTGTTTCAATTCATTCATTAATTTGTCTAGATGTTTTTCAGATTTAGTTTCAGGTTTTGAAGTATCACTTACCTCCTCGGTAATTTGAACACCATAACTGAGTTCTAGCCTCTCCTTCAGGTGTTTCTGAGCAGATGATAGCTTACCACGAGCCTTGCGCTTTTTCTGGCTTAATGACAACCCTTCTGAAAAGAACAGAAAAAAAGGTTTCACACACCTGAATATTAGTAATTAAATATTAATTATAGTACCTTAAATGCTATATAATTGGCTGTATAGTAGATCAAACAGACCTTGTAGTAAAGTATGTTATTATATTAATTTATTACTTACTTTTTTTAACTGGTGTTTGGTCCAGAAATGCTAGAACTGGTTCAACTGAAGTTGAAGGATTTTCCTTTATCAAGCAATCACTGTCATTGTCCAGATCTTGAATTGAAGAGATGTTACTCAAGCCACTGATAGTAGATGATTCATTTGAATCCTGCTCAGACTCGTTGTTTTCAGTGGTACTAAGTATTAGCAGTGAAATACAATTTTTATTAAATTCTTGGAGCTTGAGGTCAAATTGATAGCTAAGATATAAAAATTCCTTGAAATGACAAGCAATTTATAAATATGGTGTTCACTTATAAGTTAGTTACATGAAAAGTACCAACATAAACAAACTTTTTATGATTGTTTCTATTAGTCAAGAACTCTGACTTTGTTTTTTATATCTATAAAAAATGTAATTTTAATTTCTATAGGTCAAATTATGAGCTTAAGTGTGAAAAAATAGGTAGAATTGACGCACAACTTATGAATATGGTGTTCACTTATATGTTAGTTACATGAAAAATACTAACAAACAAACTTTTTTTTGCTGATTCTAATAGCCAATGCCTATGCCTTCATTTTTTACATTTAAAAAAAAAATTCTCATTTGATACCCCAGAGGTCAAATCGTGACCTCAAATTTTGGTTACAGTGTAACTTTTTTATTTTTCAACCTAGAGTTCTAAAACTTGCATATTTGGATTCCTTGTCGTTTTCTGATTCTAAATATATATACTTTTATATAATTATGACAATTATTACCCAAGTTATGGCTCGCCAAATGTTAGTAACCTCGCGAGTGACCTCAAATTGCCCGAGGTCATATCTCTTGAACCGTTGGTCGGATTGACCTTATAATTTCAGAAATGGATTCAGGGCTCACAAACTCCCTATAAACCAAATTTCAGCAAAATATGAGAGATGAGGGTGTTAATTTCAATTTTTTTTGGTTGATGTGACAGAGAATGACCCTAATATGCCTGATGTAGATATAGCTGTTGAGGATGAAGATGATGATAATCAAGAAGATATTGATGATGCTTCTGATGATAAAATGTTTACATTATATTGCATAGCTTGCACAGACCCCAAAGCATGTGCTTCAGACAAACATTCTAACATAAAAGGTTACTTCAATGTTAAAGATTTAACCTATGTATGCAAACAAGGAGAAAATCAAGAGAGATGGTTTAGAAATCTGAAAACCCACCTGAAGAGACATTTAATTAAACTTCAGCATCATCAAGAGCTGCTGTTTATGAAGTGATGAAAACATCTTCTCGGAACACTACTAAATGCATAGAAGACTTATGTGGCAACATCTTATACTACATAATGAAAACAAACACTGCATGGGCTCTATATCCAGTACTTCTAGCTGTATTACATAGGTCAGGTTGTGAGGTTGGAAATTTGAATCATAGCACACATGCGTGCGAGACAATTTGTGAGCTATTAGATAATCAACTTAAAGAACAAACTGTAAAGTGGTTCTTAGAACAAACTTCAGTAACAATAACAGCTGACATTGGAACAATTTTGGGATTAAGCATGCTAGTTGTATTAGTTATGAGTGAAGAAGATAAGACTGTAAAACTTGCTGGGATAAATTTAGTACGCAGCAAATCAGGAGTTTATTTGGCCAATGAAATTTTTGATGTGTTGAAGTCTCCTAATCACTTGAAACTATCTGAAGAAGCAATTAAATCCAAGGTATCTGGAATGGTTGGAGATGGGGTTTTTTGTAAGGACAACGAGCCATTTAAAAACAAAATGAAAAAGTTGTTTGGAGAAAATTTCAAATTTCGATGGGACTTAATGCATCTTGTGAACAGAGCCCACGTTGATGCATTGAAGAAAATTTGTAAACTAAGTGAGCTTTTAGACTTTATTCAGAATCATTCTTCAAATCTGAGATCAGGCCTTAACTACCAATATGGTTCTTGACAATATCATTGGTTTTAAGAGACCAAAACTTAAATCTGATACTCACATGGTTAATTACGAATTTGATCAATTTGACAGATTTGTGGAAAATTGTTTTTTTTTTTTATCATCCACAAGAGAAAGAAATTAGTGCCAAGTTCTATGTATTGATTTCCTATGTAACAAAGATTATGTTGCAAGTAGCTCAAAAAACCAGTTAGTGCAGAATTTGTAGAAAATATATTTTATAAAGAAGGAGGGAAAACTGTTATGTTAAGAGTGATGGAAACAATTTCCAAATTAGCTAATGGAGGAAATGCAAATGATGTAGTTTCTGAATTTAAGAACGATACCACAGGGCAGCAAAAGGAACTAACAGCTGAGGATTACATCCTAAATGAAGTTTACAAATAACATCAAGAAACATTCTGATTACTACCAGGTTGCTGAAGTTGCTAGACCATCCAGAACCAGATCTGAAAGTAGTTTTACAAAAGACTCAGTGATAAATTGGCTGACATAATATATAGAACAGCTGTGGAAAGGAATCACAGAGAGATTAAAGCATTTTGATAAAGATGGATCAACTGCTGGAGTGAAGCACCAGCTGAAGGGACATTCTCCATTCTTGGTTACATTGTTGAACACAAAGGATCCATTAAGCCATCTCATTTGACTAAGCTGTGCAGAATTGTGAAGGAGGGTCCAGCTCCAGGCACTAGATCTGCTGTAATGATCACACAGAAAGCCATTGATCAGTGGCCAAGCATACATGGTGGTAAATTCACAACAAATGCCTACATGCAAGGTCTAACATCGTCCACTGTTGCTGCTGCAATGAATAAATAAACTTAAGGTGAATTATAAACTGTACATTATTGTATTATTATGTTTAGCTAAAACAATTTGTAATTGGTATGTCGTCAATTCAAGAGTTTACTACCATTAACCTATCTAGTGGTGTAAGGGGAAAAAAAGTAAATTCAGAGATGTGCTCCAGTAAATTTTTTCAAATCTGGAGTTATGCACCCGAACCTACCGCCTGGAGCAAGCTGATGAGGGGGAGATGCTGGAGAGAGTCGCCACACCCTCTGGCCCTTCGAAATGGCTCTCCCCCTTCCCCTAGATCTAAGAAGATGGCTTGGACCCTCACACCACCCACTTCATCTATGAGGACCATACCACCCCACCGCAGAAGTCCCACCAATCTACCCCCACAGACTCTGACAATAGTTGCCACATCATTATCTTTTGCAAACCACATTCAGGACGTTAAAAACAAATGTACGTCAAGACTTAACACGCTTAGGGTACTAACCAGGGCTGGTAGGTTGGACCTGGACCTGGACCCAGGTTTAACCTGAAAGTGAGATAAGACTCGGCCCTGGACCTGATACTGAATTAGAAAAAAGACCCAGACCTGAAAGTGAATTTTAAAATTGACCAAGACCCGACCCAGAAGTGAAGGACCCACACAGCTGGGTTTTTAGTTTACAAAATTTATGTGTGCGCCTTTAGATTTGGCAATAATGTATTGAATTATCACTCCAGGAAGGAGGAATTCAAACTGTCACTGAGTGCGAAGTTTGATGCAGGTGTGATACAGTTTGAAAAATGTCCTTGCCTCGTGAAAGAGAGAGATTCACCTGGGAAACTGATCCATCAAGATCGCATGAAATGGTGGATGGAAATGGGGGAATTAAAACAGGCAGCCTTGGTAGCATTGTCTACTCCGTGCACACAAGTTAGTGTTGAACAATTGTTCTCCGCTCTAAGCTTCATTCTGAACCCACAAAGAAATTCTCTTTTGCAATCATTATTAGACGCAGTATTGTTTTTGCGATTGAACGGTGTTGGGGAAGAAAGTGTCTTCTCAAATAAAATAATGTAGAATAGTCCTAATAAAAATATTTCGGTTAAGAAGTATATATATATATATATATATATATATATATATATATATATATATATAATATATACTGTGTATATTCAAAATAAAAAAAAATTGGTTAAAAATTCAGAAATATCTCTCCTGTCTTGCCGCTATATAGTGGCACGGGTTTCGACGCCATAGGTCTTGTTTAACTAATTTGTTAGAATTTTATAACGAAGTAGTGCACGAATACGATAGGTATAGGGCAGCTGACATTATTTATTTAGATTTTAAAAAGGCGTTTGATACAGTTCCGCATAGGAGACTAATTGCGAAGGTTAAAGCGCACGGTATACGCGGTCAGGTAGCTAACTGGTTAGAAGAATGGCTTCGTGCTAGGAGACAGAGGGTCGTAGTTAATGGTAGTGAATCGGGGTGGTTAGATGTAGGTAGCGGTGTCCCACAGGGTTCAGTGTTAGGCCCATTGCTATTCGTAATTTACATTAATGACATAGATGTAGGATTGACTAGTAACGTTTCAAAATTCGCGGACGATACTAAAATAGGCGGTAAGGTTGTTAACGAGGACGATAGAAATAGGATTCAAGATGATGTAGATAGGATTATGGAGTGGACAGATAAGTGGCAGATGCAATTTAACGTAGACAAATGTAAAGTTTTGCATATAGGTTCTCGCAACAATAATTACGCGTACACGATGGATGATAGGGAGTTAGCGAGCGTTGATGAGGAAGTAGATTTAGGCGTACGCGTAACTAAAGATTTAAAGGTTAGGAACCAGTGCCTGGAGTCTTGCGCAAAAGCGAATAGGATGTTAGGCTTCATAGCCCGTAATTTCGAATTTAAATCGAAGGATATTATATTGCCCCTTTACAAGTCCCTAGTCAGGCCTCATTTAGAATATGCCGTTCAGTTTTGGTGCCCGTACTTGCGTGAGGATATTGATAGGTTAGAAAGGGTTCAGCGTCGTGCCACGAAACTTATTCCGTCATTGCGCAACAAGCCTTATGAAGATAGGATTAAAGTGTTAGACTTGTATTCACTCGAAACTAGGAGATTAAGGGGAGCTTATTGAAGTTTTCAAAATCGTTAATAACATCAATAACGTAAATTTTGACAAATTGTTCACTTTCGATAATAATAATACTCGCAATAACGGATTCAAGTTGTGTGGCAGACGTTTCATTACTAATATCGCTAAAAACTTCTTTATGTTTAAAGTAATTGATAAATGGAATAATCTTCCCACGTCAGTCGTTCATTCTACCAGCGTTAATGTGTTTAAGAACCGTCTTGACAGACATTTTAAAAATATTAACGTTGTTTAAAATTAAAAAAGAAAGTTAACAACAGGAGCTCTGGTGGTGGTGCTCGAGGATGAGTCTGTTGACGATGAATGCCAGCTTGTGACATGCCAGCGTGTGATGCCAGCAATTAATTATTTAAAAAAAAAAAAAAAAAAATTAGACTAACACGAATGTAGATGTAGCTCATAGCATAAACTAACCCACTTTTTGTTTAACTGTACCTACTTTTTTTTTTTTTTTTTTCCTTTCTTGCATGTCTGTAACTCTCTCTACTTGCATGTTTGTAGTTTGCATGGTATGACAGTGAGTTAAGACTGTGTTTGCATGGTTTGTAAGCATTCTTATTTTACTTCTTTTCATCTTTCACCCCTCTTCTATTTTCTCCGACTATTTTTCTGACTTGTCAGCAGTGGCCGGCGGATGATGATGGTGAGACCTTTTTCCTCTTTTTCTGAATGAATGTTAACCCACGAATGATAGGTGTTGCTCCTTATTTAACCCCTTCTTCTCTTCTCTCAACCCCCTACTCTTTCCTTTCTCTCGGGCTAGCCTTAGAGTGGATCTTAGGGTCTTTGTTAGCCTTAGCTTCTGTAGATCTGTAGATCTGTTTTAAAGGAGTTCACAGAATATGTTGCCCTCAAAATATAAAGAAAATATTACTACCAACTGACTTCAATTCTTTCATATCAGTTTTATTTTTGTTTTTTAAGATAAACAAAGTATTTAATTTTAATGGAAGATGATAATTTCCATTTGAGTTCACTCAAAAAAATATAGAATTTGTTTTCACAAAATTAATTAAAATTTAGAATAAGGGGGCTAAAGAGAGCAATCTTAATACACCTACTTTCAAACATTTCCAAAATCAGATTAATTAATATATATATATGGTTAGGCTACTACCATATAGCCATATAATGTTTTACTATGTTTCAGAAAATATGTTAATGTAGCTACTGTAGCAGTCTTATTACCTATCCTATACCAGATTATAATTATTACATTTTTAATAATGGACCAGACCCAGATGCCTGTCATATATTGAAAAACCTGACAGAACCTGAAAGTGAACTTTGGGTCTGACCTGAGCCCGGACCAGGACCTGAAAGTGAACTTTGGGTCTGACCTGAGCCCGGACCAGGACCTGAAAGTAAATTAGAAAAATGACCCAGACCCAACCCCTAAGTGATAGACCCGGAACTTTGGACACCAGCAGGAAACATCACTCGTATACAAACAATATATTTGCTCAGTTATGGACTATGCTAGCCCATGCTGGGCACCCATTATCTCAACACACACACACACACACACACCTTACAGACAATACAAAACAACACACTTCGTATCATTACAGGATGTACTCAAAAACCAATAACACTGGTCTGCGTCATTTTTGAGGTCAAGGTTTTTTTAGTTGTTCTTTTATAAGTTTTGCATGCTGAATTCAAAAATGTAACTCATTTTGCTCAATCAGGTCAGGTTTTTATGCTATCTCAATTTTAAAAAAATTAGATAATCGTTATGAAATGAGCAAGTTTATTTTTTTAAAGCAGACTTACATTTTAGCCAAGTGTTAGCCAAGCTCTATATAATAAACAGACACAACTTACTTCTAATTACGATTGTCATTACTGTTTTTCAGCATGAATAGAATGTGCAAGAATGACCCGAACAGGTTCTGCTACATCTGTGGTAAAGTCACTATGTCAGACTGGCAGTCAAACATCACGCATTTTGTGAGGAAAAGCTATCACGCCTACTTTGGAGTTAAACTTGGTGACCAGGACAAAGCCTTTGCCACTCACATATGCTGCAAAACGTGCGTTGAAAGTCTGCGGCGCTGGAGCCACAAGAAAGTAGTGTGTCTACCTTTTGGTGTCCCAATGGTGTGGAGGGAAGGAAGAGATCATACTACTGACTGTTATTTCTGTATGACAAACCTACAAGGTAAGTTAGTATGAATTTCATTTTATACTTACAAAAATATGCCTGACAATATATGAGATATGTCTTTATCTTATCTTTATCTGTCTTTATCTGTTTCCTTTTAGGCATAAATCGAAAAAACAAGCAACACACAAAGTATCCAGACGTGCCATCTGCCATAAAGCCAGTGCCTCATGGACCAGAAATTCCAATTCCAACACTACCCAACAACTTTGATTCGTCGTCCGACTCAGATGAAGAAATGGATAACGGTGACATATCTGGTACATACCAACCTACTGCCAAGACAAGTCAACCCAAACTCTTGAGCCAAGCTGAGTTGAATGATTTGACAAGAGATTTGTGCTTGTCCAAAGAATCTGCTCAGTTGCTAGGGTCATATCTTCGCGAAAATCGTTTGTTAGCTCCAGAAACAACATTCTTCTGGTATCACAGCCGCGAAGAAGAGTTTTGAGAATATTTCACGTTGGACGAAGAAGCTTCGCTGGTTTACTGTAACAACGTCAATGGCCTCATTGCAGCTATGGGTTTAGCGTATGACCCTACAGAATGGCGGCTCTTCATCGACTCCTCCAGCAGAAGCTTGAAAGCAGTACTACTATACAATGGTAACAAGGTCACGTCTGTTCCGGTGGGTCACTCGGTGCAGATGACTGAAAGTTATAGTAACATGGAGCTTTTGCTAACTGCTTTGAAGTACAAACATCACAATTGGATGATATGTGGAGACCTAAAGGTATGTTCGTGTCTACAAAAAAAAATACAAATATATATATATATATATATATATATATAATATTTTTATAGGTTATAACCCTAGTGCTGGGTCTACAAGCAGGGCTGTAACTAGGGTTTAGAAATTAGTGAGGTCCAGATTTTTTTCGAGCGTGGCGGGCGGGACTCGCAAAATTCAGACCAAAATGACATCTACAAACACAACCCAAGCTATACACTAAACACAAAACACAAAACGCTCGACGCTCCCTCTTTTCAAAAGAAAAGCGGTAATATGTGTTTCATACACAGAGAATGGTTGTCTTTTTTTTTTTTTTTTTAGGAAATAATTACCGAGGTCCAGACCTCGGTGACCTCATAGGTAGTTACAGGAATGTCTACAAGGCGGCTACACCAAATACCCCTGGTTTCTCTGTCTGTGGGACAGCTGAGCAGACAAACAACACTACGTACAATGCGACTGGCCAGCAAGACGTGGCCTGGAACCAGGTTCGCACAACGTTCTGTCACACACACTCGTGAATCCGCAGATGATTCTACTTCCGCCGCTGCACATCAAGCTCGGACTTGTGAAGAATTTCGTCAGAGCACTCAACAAAGAAAGCCGAGCTTTCGCTTTCCTGAATCAGAAATTTCCACGCGTCAGTGAGGGCAAACTGAAAGCAGGTATTTTTGACAGCCCTCAGATCAGGGAGCTAATGAAAGATGTTCAATTCGACGAAAGTCTGGAAGACAATGAGATTAATGCCTGGCTCACATTCAAGTCCATTGTCACAAATTTTCTGGGTAACCACCGAAGTCCAGAGTACGAACGTGCTGTCGAGGAGCTCCTGCAGAGCTTCCAGGCTCTTGGTGCACGTATGTCCATAAAGATGCATTTTCTCAGCTCGCATTTAGACTACTTTCCAGACAACTGCGGTGATGTCAGTGAGGAGCAAGGAGAGCGCTTCCACCAGGTTATTCGAGTGATGGAAGAGAGGTACCAGGGCTGCTGGGATGTGAACATACTCATGGACTACTGCTGGTGCCTCAAGAGAGATGTTCCAGCTGTGGAACACAGACAAAAGTCTTTGAGAAAGCCCTTTCGTCCACATTAACTGTACTCGTGTACCATTTTTTATATACTTTGTACATTTTCTGTCAATTTAAGTCTGTTTTAAAAAAATAAACTTGCTAATTTCATAATGATTATTTTTGAATTATCTATTTTTTTAAAATTGAGATATATAAAAACCTGACTTGATTGAGCAAGATGAGTTACATTTTTGAATTCAGCATGCAAAAATTATAAAAGAACAACTAAAAAAACCTTGACCTCAGGAAAAAAAATTTCAAACACAGACCAGTGTAATATGTCGAGCGGTGTCCCAAAATGGGCCGATCGAATGTAGAAGATGACGATGGACTATGAATTCCGGAGGCGGTCCCCTTGGTTTGAGTCGGAATTGTATCTGAAGGATGATGGACAACGTCACACTCGGGTTATGAGAACTCCAAAAAAAAAACTCCTTGGAGGTGTCGTGTCTCACGTTGACACCAGTGGATGCACTAGGCACTCACGCCTTGTCAAAAAATGTGTGTGGATTTCACTGACCACTCTTACCTCAATTTGTTGTAAAGTTTCGGAAGATTACCTTCGAGTGCTTCCGTACGGGGGTTGTACCAAGTTTATGCGGTGAATGGAAACGACTAAACTTAATTTAACAGAGTCTTTTTATTAAATTCACTTTGAGTACAAAATTCTTTTGGTAGTAAAAATTAAATTAAATTAAATTAAATTTGGCTACGTAGAAAAATGAAGATTATATAGCTCTTAAGGTGAGATTTAAGATGCAGATAAATCGGGAACAAGTTAACTAAAGCACAATGTACAATTTAGGCTGCTGATTCTTTTTTAAAAGCAATCGGCAACAAAATTTATATATTTGAAGTTAAGTTCAATTATCAAATGGAAGCTAATTTGATCCGGTGAGGTAGTGCCACTGCACGATTAATCACAGGAGTAAATCACAGAGTCTGCATGGTAGGAGGATAATCAGAAAGCAAAGAACCTCATTACCGACGCTCTCAGGGTTTTTAAAACCTCAGGGTAGGCGGAGATGAGGTAAACTAAGGGTCACCCTCTTACGGGCGGAGTCTAACAGCAAGCGCCTATAATAATTTTCGATATTCAAATTTAGGCGGAGGTGAATTTAATTGACAGCTACGATTGGAAGATTGTACTTCGGGAGAGTTCCAGGGCGAACCAATCATGATCGAAATAGGCTTTGCGGAGTTTACATTTTTCTTTTGATAATAAAGCATAATTGTAGGATCAAGAGGCACCAGGGGGGCGGCGTGAAAGGAAGGTCGAACCCGTACAAAAGGGAATCGATTGGGAAGGAAGTTATAGAGCGCAAATGAATCTCATGTTCGAGATAACCAATTTGCGTGATTTTTTCGGAAAAGAGAAATAGAGGTTAGAGACAGCTGAAATTTGGTATGCGAGTAGGTTGAGTTAGGGGAAGTCAGGTGGTCTATAGGTTGACACAATTATGCTTTATCTATGGGAATAGGTCAAGATTTTAGAAAAATTTAATAATAAAAAGTTAAAAGACTGATGTGTTTATAGACGCTTGCCTTGCATTGTGTAATGCTGACAATAATGGAGACGCGGAGGGATCGAAGAATTCATGTGATGAGCATATTTTCATATGCACCTCGCATCTAATGATTTAGGTTGGGATTCCATGGGGTTACTGCGGATTACATGGGGTTACTCCGCGTATGAAAGAGTGCACACACTGTGATGTCAGAACGAAGGAATTTTGGGTTCAATGTTAGAACGCAATTCGTCGGAGATGAACTCGTTTGTACCGTAAGGGTTTACACTACAGGACAAATAGAACACCTGCACGCACAAACAAAAATACTGAAAGTTAGGGAACATTTAGACATAAGGGGAACATAATTCATGGCAGCAGTGACAACTAACCCACAACACCCTTGCCACTACATGTACAATAGGGTGGCCCACTTTTCAATTTTTTTTGAAAAGTATAGTTGATCGTGGTTTTTTACATTATTTGGCACTATACCAGCACATTGGTACCATTTTTACAAAAATTGATCAATATTTAGGGGTCTCGCATTGACCTTGAAATTACGTTTTTTTTTTTAAATGCGTGCTTTTTAACTTTTTACTGAATCAAGATAAATCATTAAGTAGGGATGTTTTCTGAATCCTCTTAATGAGAGAAGTCGTCTGGTGTGCCTGCCAATGTCATACGACTAACGGTTTAAAGGTTGTGCCTGTATACAGGTAATACCAATGTGCTAGTATAGTGCCAAATAATGGGAAAAACCACGATCACCTATACTTTTCAAAAATATGAGTCACCATACCTGGGTGGAATGTATAATGTATATAGGTAATTAGAAAATGCACTATGCCTGTCCCAGGCATGACTCCAGATTCCTGGGATCTTGGGAGCATTGCTCCAGTAAATTTGACCATGAGAAAAAGTAAATTTGGGTTTGGGTTTTGCTCATCCGCTAGACGTTATGCAATTTTTTTGCGTATACGTTCTTGTACAAACCAATTTTTTTAAATTACAAATTTAGTTATTTTAAGTTTAGTTGGTAATTCCATATTTAACAATTATTTTTATTTTTTGTTAAGCTTCAATGTTTTGATAATTAAAATTTTATTAAAACGTATATTTTTTTAATATAAAATTATCAGGATTGGACTATGTTCCATTGATTTTGGCCAGGTTTGATAAATTGGCCAGATAATTACTTGTGTGGTTTTAAGTAATCCACCATGACTCTAAAATTTAAAAGTTTAGTTAAGTTTAAACTTACTTTTACTTACTCTTCCTTACTTTTACTAAGTTTAAAGCACTTACTTTTACTTACTTTCATTGTACTATATTTACTTACTTTTACTCACTTTTACCATACTATATTTACTAACTTTTACTTATTTTGTATGTTAAGAGTGATGGAAACAATTTCCAAATTAGCTAATGGAGGAAATGCAAATGATGTAGTTTCTGAATTTAAGCACGATACCACAGGGCAGCAAAAGGAACTAACAGCTGAGGATTACATCCTAAATGAAGTTTACAAATACATCAAGAAACGTTCTGATTACTACCAGGTTGCTGAAGTTGCTAGACCATCCAGAACCAGATCTGAAAGTAGTTTTACAAAAGACTCAGTGATAAATTGGCTGACAGAATATATAGAACAGCTGTGGAAAGGAATCACAGAGATATTAAAGCATTTTGATAAAGATGGATCAACTGCCTGGAGTGAAGCACCAGCTGAAGGGACATTCTCCATTCTTGGTTACATTGTTGAACACAAAGGATCCATTAAGCATCTCATTTGACTAAGCTGTGCAGAATTGTGAAGGAGGGTCCAGCTCCAGGCACTAGATCTGCTGTAATGATCACACAGAAAGCCATTGATCAGTGGCCAAGCATACATGGTGGTAAATTCACAACAAATGCCTACATGCAAGGTCTAACATCGTCCACTGTTGCTGCTGCAATGAATAAATAAACTTAAGGTGAGTTATAAACTGTACATTATTGTATTATTATGTTTAGCTAAAACAATTTGTAATTGGTATGTCATCAATTCAAGAGTTTACTATCATTAACCTATCTAGTGGTGTAAGGGGAAAAAAGTAAATTCAGAGCTGTGCTCCAGTAAATTTTTTCAAAGCTGGAGTCATGGTCCCAGGTACCTAACCTATTTCTTTTTTTTGCAGATCATAACATTTTGAAATTCTGTCTGAGTTCCTCATCCTTTGTCATGGACAAATCGATGGCAACCATAACTGGAACTCTTGAAGCTACAAATAGAGAGTCATCAAAAGGAAAGGCGAAAATAACATCGCTACCTTCTCTAAGATCGTCCTCGGAAATTTTTTTTAGTTGGCCAACCATCATCCTCCATCAGTGGTAGCAAATTGCCAACAACACGGCAGGTTTTGCAATACTTCAGTGTTATCCAGTACACTGCTAACAGGAAAGACGCATTCAAAGAAACCGTAAACAACATCTTAAAGTTTTGGAACATGGCCCGCATTAAAACTAGCTTCCATTCGCAGTTGAGTTTTGTGATTGAGGCATTGTGGAAAGAGTGGCACTTACTCCAAAAGAGCAGAAAATGAGAAACTGATGCCGGAGGAAAATGGCAGAAGTTTTTGGACAGTGTGGACAAGCTGTGGGATATCGGAGCATCTGATGCTGTTGAAGATGTAAAGAAGAATCGACTGCTGTCCGACAAGGACAAGAAAGAAGTCATTGACTTCTACCTCGATCAACGTGGTCCTCGGGTGGCAATGATGAGCGGGAACGATAAAGTTTTTGCTGTAAAAAGAAAGCTACAGGAAGGAAGAAAATGTCCTCACCAGGAGCCGCAAACCTCAAAGTGTGCATACGAAACTGGAGATGAGGCCATGGAGAATGATGATACTGGCATATCAGGAGAGTCGGAGACAGAACTAGCGTTCCCCCTGCCGAAAGAGCCAAGTGTGTGTGTCAATCTTCCTCACCGCATCCTTAATGCACCTGCTGTCATGGAAGTGGCTGATCGTTTCCGCATGTCCAATAATCAGGTGCGTATTGTGTATAGAGGAGTCCAACTGATACAAGACTATGCGAACACGGTCACAAAGGACGAGGCACAGCTGCAGGATCTTCTGCAAGTGGTGGAAAAGAACCGGAAAGAGCTTGGCGACTTCAAGAAGTCATCACTCGCCATGATGACATAGCACAGAGGGACAACGTTGCAGCCAGTGACGTGTGATAGTGGTCAATACAATGTAAAAGTGATTGTTTAAGTTATTGTTTCTTTCTTCCTTATTTGTCTGCTATTTGCTGATTTTTTTGAAAAGTATAGGTGATTGTGGTTTTTCCCATTATTTGGCACTGTACTAGCACATTGGTATTACCTGTATACAGGCACAACTTTCAAACCGTTAGTCGTATGACATTGGCAGGCACACCAGACGACTTCTCTCATCAAGAGGATTCAGAAAACATCCCTACTTAATGATTTATCTTGATTCAGTAAAAAGTTAAAAAGTATGCATTTTAAAAAAAACCCGTAATTTCAAGGTCGATGTGAGACCCCTAAATATTGATCAATTTTTGTAAAAAAAAGTGGTACCAATGTGCTAGTATAGTGCCAAATAATGGGAAAAACTACGATAACTTATACTTTTAAAAAAAAAATTGAAAAGTGGGCCACCCTAATGTACAATCATGCACCAACACCTCGCACCATTAAGGTAATGCTAGAGACACATTATAACCAAATACTTCATTCCATACCACGCCCCACAGACATCTCGCAGTACAGAAAACACACACACACACACACACACACACACACACACACACACACCTAACCCATAAAGCACTGGCACGACTCAGTCAGAATGCAGTCTTAGGTGCGAAGCTGCCACCCTTTGACAGGTCAGAGACCAGCCTGAGCAGATTGGATCGAGTTAACATAGCATGATTCCGATGTGGACATCACCCCAACTTAGACATATAAACACAGACTAGACAATTCCACAGAAGACACCTGCCACCTGTGCCAGGACACACCACAAACAACTGAACACATTATGACAGACTGTACCACTCTAGCATAACATACAACACATCATCACTAATGGGCTGAACCTCTGGTTCACTCCAGAGAGGGTGATCGGTTACCTGCATGCCACTGGCTTGCTCAATCAGGGTGGGCTGATCGGCTAACCAACAACAACAACATAGTTGCCGAATTACATGACCCCCCCACAACGAGATCCAATCTGGACAACATCCTCTTCCCTGAAGATCCAGTGGATGCGGCTCTGGCGCAGCTACACGGTGTGGCTGAGGGGAGCTCGGCCGCGCCTGTGTCTTATGGACCTGCCCTTGCCTCCTGGTGCCATTTTTTCCACCCCTTCATGAGACCACTCTGGTTCATCTCCTTCCACCCCTGCAGTACCTGCCCCCTCCCTGTGAGCCACCCTGAGCACATCCTCCCTCCCACCTGCTTGGTCCTTCTGGTACCCCCTATCACCACCCAGGGTCTGCCGTGAGACCCCAAACAGATGGGGAGGTGCCACTCTGGGAAATAAAGCGCCCCCTCCTGACCGGAACACAGAAGCCCACCAAGAAACTTCTAACCCTCTCAGCCTTCTACATTCTCCTAGCTGCCGTGATCCACGCCTCCGGTCTCGCTCGACCGACTAGATCCCGCAACCTCTGCAGAGATTGACTGCCCGATTGATTCCTTCTCTGGTGATCAGCAGATAGCCAGCCATACTCCTGAACCATCCTTCGCCTTCGCAAACCCCAGATCTCCCTTCACACTCCAACTTCCTAGACCCTACATCTTTACCCATCCCCCATTATCAAACAATGAATCCCCCAAAAACTACAACTGGAACTGCAGAGAAATATTTGCGAATTACAAAGGTCTTAATTCCTTGATTGCCACTTCTCATCCTGGGGACAAGGCCCATGCCCTGCCCGACTGGATATTCCTACATCACCACCCCATCTCCTACCTGCACTTGAAGGGGGGGGGGGGGGGGCTGCCATTTTCATACACCATGCAGTCCCTTTCCACAATCTCCCTATCCAATCCCCATTACAGGTGATTGCTACCCAGCTTTCACTGGATAGACAGTATACCATCTGTTCAATATACCTCCCTCTTCACACACTAGTCTCTCACGATGACCTGGTGGAGGTGAACAACAACTCCCCAGGCCCTTTCTATTACTGGGCGATTTCAATAGTCACCACCCCTTGTGGGGAGAAACGCACTCTACCTATATGGCCCTGATCCTGATTAATATCATGACTGAGCTCTCCTTCGAGTGCCTCAATGATGGCTCTCCTACATTCTACCATGCCACCACCTGCACTCCATCCTGGATAGACCTGTCCTTCGTGTCAACCGATACCCTCCTTGATTTCACATGGCAAGTCCTCGAAAAGGACTATGGAAATGACCATTTCCCTGTTCAACTCGCGTTCGATTGTCCCGACCAGACTGTTCAGGTACCAGAAAAATGAATTACTGCTGAAGCTAATTGGTCCTGCTTCCACGATGATACATATACAACTCTTACAGCTGCTCATTTCCCATCCTCCAATGAGTGCATTGCATACTTCGAGGCAGTTGTTGTAGTGGCTGCGTGCACTAACATCCCACGATCCTCCACCTACCCCTGCACCTGACGGATACCTTGGTGGACCCCGGAGTGCATGGAGGCCGTAGCACCAAGAGGAAGGCTACCTGTTGCATGGAGATGCAGCGGGCCAGGGCCATCACCATCCCCCGGCGTACAATGAAGACAGTGCGCTGAGCTTCTTGGTGTGCCTTTGTATCCGGCGTCACCACCACCACACCTTCGGCCACCATCTGGAAGAAGGTTATAATGTTTCAGACCAACAAAGACCCTAGGATCCACTCATGGCTGGTCTACCTAACTGTGTTCATAATTGTGTATTGTGCAAGTCCTCTGTGGTGGCGGAGGGGACCTACAATTTTATGTGGGTTCTGAACAAGGAACATAAGAAATATTTATAGTGGGCACACTAGGGGCCACATTGGCCCATCGAGGTGGCTCCACTATGTAAAAACTGCCTGTACATTGCAACAACCAATTTTTACAAAACTAAATAATTATCAATTTGAAACTAAAGATAGAATCTCTGGATCCAGAGGATCAAGTCGTAATAGACTACTATCTACAAATATGTTATACTCTGTCTATTTATAACCGACATGCAAATATATCAGATCCAAAGAATCCAGTCAATTTCATTACGGTATCCATCAATACCAGTACCTTGCCAACCAAAAATAAGTCATGGTCTATATCAATTGCGGACCAAGTCGCAATTTACAACCATATACATTACAATATATATACTTAGGAGGAAAAGTGTAGGTGTGGCTATAAAGACTGTACAGTAATGTAGAAATGTGTGTGCACCCATTTTGGGTTTCCCATTTAAAGGTGTTTGTGTGGCAAGTGAAGATCATGAGTTTTTCAATACCTCACAGTACTATGGGGGGCACTGCTTGGCAGAGGAATCTCTCTAAATGGGGTGTGTAAGGACAGAGTATCCCCTAACCCAAGATGCTGCCTCCCTATATCCCACAACACTTGTAAAACTATGTTTTCTTAAATTTGTTCTACATCTTGGCTTAAATAATTTCATACTATGACCTCTAGTCTGGTTATTGTGATCTTTAATGAAAAGAGAATCAAAATCTATCTTATCCACCCTTAATTTTACTACCTTAAACTATACCCAATCTATCAACATATGCGTCTAATCAATTTTTGAACATGTTTATAGACATGCTACTAATTACTTCTACCGGCAAACTATTCCAGCTATTTACTATTCTATGCGCAAAGAAGTTTTTGGCAACTGCTGTCTCGAACCTTCTACTTCTCAACTTACACCCGTTATTTCTAGTCCTATTATATTGAGATATTTCGAAAAAGCTATCTCTATCTACATTATCGAACCCATTCATAATTTTGAAAACCTGGATTAGCTCACCCCTTAGCCTCCTAGTCTCGAGTGTAGTCAATTTTAACTCTAAGCCTATCCTTGTATGACTTTGACCTAAGAGGCGGAATCATCTTAGTTGCTCGTCTTTGAACTCTTTCAATTTTGTTTATATCTTTGCGCATATGCAGATTCCAAAATTGAATCGCACACTCAAAATGGGGTCTAACTAATGATTTATAAAGAGGTACTATAATATTGCGCGATTTGTACTCAGAATTCTGAGCTGTAATTGACTGCTGCTGTACTTTGTTTCGCTACTTTTAAATCACCAGTGACTATAACTCCTAAATCTTTTTCCTGCTCTACGCTTATCATCTCTTTCCCTGACATACTATACGCAAAATTAGTTACACGAACCTATATGTAAAATTTTGCATTTATCAACATTAAATCTCATTTGCCATGTGACTGACCAATCAACGATTTTATTCAGATCATTCTGGATTTTACCTCTAACTTCGTCATTAATCGCCCTACCACCCAGCTTCGTGTCATCCGCAAACTTTGAAACTGTACTGACTAGGCAGACATCTAAATCGTTAATATACAGGGTGTCCCATAAGTCCGGCATCATAGGAAAAATAATAAAAAAGGCAAAACAAAAGCTTTTATTTACAGAATGTGCTCAATATGTCCACCATTTTTTCAATACACAAATTCAAACGTGATACCCAGTCAGCAAGCACACAGTGAATGATGTCAGGAGTAATGGTGTTATATGCCCGAATAATGTGCTGCCGCAAATGTTCAACACACCTAAATTTCTCTGCATGTACCAGTGCTTTCAAGTGGCCCCAGAGATAAAAATCTAGTGGCGTGAGATCCGGACTTCTAGTTGGCCATTCCACAGGCCCTTGACATCCTATCCAATGACCAGGGAATTGTTGGTACAGGTATTCCCTTACTTGGGTGCTGTAATGTGCAGGAGCGCCATCTTGCTGGAACCATGTTGGGAAATTTCCTTCTTCGTTCAAGACACTGGGAAATGCTTCTTCCTTGAGCATACGTAGGTAGGTGCCTCCACTGACATGTTCATCGGAAAAGAGGGGGCCTATGATGCGATCCTTCCAAATGCCACACCATACCATCACCCAAGATGCACCTTGTTCCTTTGAAGAGGTATACCAGTGAGGGTTGTTTTGAGACCAGTAGCGGGTGTTCTGTCGATTTACTCACCATTTCCATAAAAAACAGCCTTGTCACTGAACAGAATGGTGGACGGGAAATTGGCATCCCGAGCATAAGAAAAATATGAATTATGGTTTGTGGAAATAGAAAAATATGAATTTCTCCTATGATGCCAGACTTATGGGACACCCTGTATATAAGAAAAAGCAAGGGGCCCAATACAGAACCCTGAGGAATGCCACTCGCTACATTAGCCCAACATGACTCCACTCCATCAACGACCACCCTCTGTTTCCTACCTCGCAACCACTCTTCTATCCAATTTATTACTACACCCCTGATTCCATGAGCTTTAGTTTTCTCAATGAGTCTTTTGTGTGGTATGGTGTCAAATGCTTTTTGAAAATCTAAATACACTACATCAACCACCCAATGACTATTGTAAATGTCAACCACGCTTTGAAAAAATTCTAAAAGATTAGTTAAGCAAGATTTGTTTCGCCTAAAACCATGCTGCGTATTTCTAAGTTATGCAGTTCTAAGTGTTTGACTATACAATCCCTAATTACACTGGTATGCATCAATTTTGCTGTCAAGGGTTTTGTAAGTGATTCTTATAGTGTGTTTCCTGCTGATTTCGAATCTGCAATCCGTTTTTCTCAATCAGCTCAGGTTATCCGGCTATGGCCTCATAAGTAAAATATAATTTTTCGTGATTTTGTCAAAGCGGAATTGGAACAGTAACATCTATCATCACTTGTTTCACTTGTATAATATCTTTTTTTACTTTTCAGGCATATAGATAAAATATTTCATAATGAATAGAGCGTGTAAAAATGATCCCAATAGATTCTGCTACATATGTGGGACGGTTACCATGCCAAATAACCAGTCCCAAATCACTAAATTTGTGAAGACAATGTATAGAGCATACTTTGGAATTAAGCTAGGGGACCAGGACAAAAATTTCGCCCCTCATATGTGCTGCAAGACATGCATTGAAAATTTGAGAAGATGGAGCAAAGGCAGAGTGAAATCTTTGCCTTTTGGAATTCCCATGATTTGGAGAGAAAGAAAGGATCATGTGACAGATTGCTATTTCTGCATGACAAACCTCCAAGGTGGGCTTATAAATTTATTTTTCTTAAATATTTTGAAATCCTCATGAAACGACATAATATTCACCATATATAGCATAATATTCACCATAATGGTAATCATACATTTACATATACATATTGTTATAGAAAATACATTTACACATGTCTGAATGCTTCTTCTATTTCATATGCAAGTTTTATATCCATGTTTCTGTGTTTCTATTTTCAGGAGTTAACAAGAAGAATAAACACATTGTTGTATACCCTGACATTCCTTCTGCTATGAGACCTGTACCCCATGGTCCTAGAATTCCAATACCCGACCCACCTCAAACCCTGGACTTTGATGATTCTGATGATGAGTCAATGACCAATGCCAATGACCAGTCCCATTCGTATATACCTCAAAATACCGCTTCAAATGAGCCGAGGCCTCTCAACCAGGCCAAACTTAATGATCTTACCAGGGATTTAGGACTTTCCAAATTAGCTGCCGAGATCCTGGGCTCACGACTTCGAGAGGACAACTTGCTGGCTCCAGGAACAACATTCTCCTGGTATAGGAAATGAGAGGAAGAATTCTGCAAGTTTTTTGCAGTGCACGAAAATACCTCTTCCTTAGTGTACTGCTGCAATGTTGAGGGGCTAATCAAATCCTTGGGCCTGCCATATAATGCATCAGAATGGAGGCTATTTATAGACTCGTCTAAACGAAGTTTGAAAGCAGTACTTCTCAACATTGGGAATAGGGCTGCATCAGTCCCTGTAGCACATTCCGTACAACTTACTGAGAGCTACGATAACATGAAAATTTTACTGGATGCTCTTGTATACGACCAACATAACTGGAGGATCTGTGGAGATTTGAAGGTAATACTAATATCATAAGTAAACTATTGCTATTGACTATGTTGTTTTTCCAAAGGTTATTTGAGAGCGTATAAGAACACTTAACTTCCCCACAGAAGTGATACAGTCCAATGCATAGATTTTTTTATCTGATAGAACAAATTCTCTAAATTCTTTAAATATTTTCATTTTTTTTCAGATTGTGGCATTTGTATTGGGAATGCAAGGGGGATACACGAAATACCCATGTTTCCTCTGCAAATGGGATAGCCGAGCGGATGAGAAGCACTATGCACAGTGTGAATGGACATCCAGAGAGAATTTTGAACCTGGGTCGCATAATGTCGTGTCAGTGCCCCTTGTACCACCAACAAAAATTTTGCTCCCACCACTTCATATTAAGCTGGGCTTGATGAAAAATTTCAGCAAATCAATGAATAAGGAGGTTCAGCATTCCGATATCTCGAGAGTAAATTTCCTCATATATCTGATACTAAACTAAATGCTGGGGTTTTTGATGGTCCTCAAATTCGAACTTTGATCAAGGATACTCAGTTCAAAAACGCAATGACTCCAACTGAGAAGAATGCCTGGCAGGCATTCAAATCAGTTGTCACTGATTTTTTTGGCAAGTGTAGAAGTCCAGAATACGAGTCCATTGTCGAAAACTTGATGGAAGCTTTCAAAGTTCATGGGTCACACATGTCCATAAAAATGCACTTTTTGTGGCCCTACTTGGACTATTTTCCTGAAAATTGCGGGGATTATAGTGAGGAACAGGGTGAATGATTTCACCAAGATATCAAAATAATGGAAGAGAGGTACCATGGAAACTGGGATATCAATATGCTGGTGGACTGTTGCTGGTGTTTGAAGCGAGACGTGCCCGAAGAAAAACACAGACGGAAAGCCAAAAAAACTTCATTCCTTCCTCAATAAACTTTTTTCCATATTCATTGTATGAATAAAAGTATTTATTCACACAATGTTTTCATTTTTCACGAGTGTTCTTATAATATTACTCGTATCTACAGTGTTTAAGCTAAAAAAATCAATAAAATTGGACTTATAATAAATGGTCAATAGAGAAAAAACCTGATCTGATTGAGGAAAACCAATGTCATTTTCGAATTCAGCATGGTCGAATTATATAATATGAGTTGAAAAAACCCTCGCAGCAGACAAAAAAATTTCATATACATACCAGTGTTATTGATTCCAGTAGCTTACCTACAACAGATGTTAAACTGATTGGCCTA
This sequence comes from Bathynomus jamesi, assembly GCA_023014485.1. Taxonomy (NCBI): domain Eukaryota; kingdom Metazoa; phylum Arthropoda; class Malacostraca; order Isopoda; family Cirolanidae; genus Bathynomus; species Bathynomus jamesi. The sequence continues at coordinate 61,121 of JAJOZX010009082.1, forward strand.
TAATTTCCCGCTGCACCTTTATTGCCTTTCTTAAAGATAGGTGTTACGTTTGCTAACGAAATTATCTGGTACGCACTCCTCAGAAATAGATGCGTTAAAAATCTTTGTTAGTGGCACAACAATGCTATCTTTTAATTCTTTTAGTTGTATGGGATATATGGAATCTGGCCCTGGTGATTTACGCATTTTCATTTTATCAATATACCATAGCGCATTACCCCTCCTTCACTAACCACAATATTATCCAAAATATTAACATTATCAAGAGGTATTATGTCTATGACTGTAGGGATATTCGTTACATCTTCTATAGTAAAAACTGACGTAAAGAATTCATTTAGCAAGGTAGTCATTTCCTTATTTTCAGAAACTAGATCTCCATTAACATTTTTCAACAGCCGCAAGACACTTTTTACTAGATTTCTATTGTTGATGTATTGAAAGAATTGCTTGGGGTTTTCTTTACCGTCATGAGCTATGGAGATTTCACTTTTTGCTTCATGCCTTAGAGATATGTAGTTCTTTCGTAACCACAAATTGTCTTTATCGCGCTTATGTTGCCTATAAGCCCGATTTCTACTCTTTATAATGTCTCCTACTCTAGAAGTAAACCACAAGGGCCTGTTGTTTACTTTTGCATGCTTAATTTTGTATGGTACACATTCCTCATTTATAGTCCTAAATACTGTTTCAAACGATTCCCACATTAGTTTTGCGTTGGAGTTTCCCATTACATTTTCCCAATTGATGTGTGACAATTTATTTCAAAATTTACAAAAGTCTGTGTGCTGGAAGTTGGGAATTTTAGTCGAGTTAGCTGGTTTTGAGTGACTTACTGGGAGGACAAACTCTACCATATTGTGATCGCTATTGCTTAATGGTTTTATTACTTGAAGATCAGTAATTAGCCTATTATCCATAGTTATTACTAAATCTTAAATACTGTCCAACCTCGTAGGTTCCCCAACCTTTTGAATAAGAAAGCTATCCTCGAGAAAATTAACCTAACGATTACCTTCTGCATCTCCCTGCATTGTATCGTAATTCACGTTGGTGCAATTAAAGTCACCCATAACTAAAGCCTGCTCACTACCTATTATTCTCTTTAGTTCACGATATAATGCTTCATTCGTATCAGCTGCTTGATTAGGGGGCCTATATATAACCGCAAGAAGTAGTTTGACATCGTTCAATTTAAGTTCTGCTATAGTTGAATCTATTGGTTCTGGAATTGTGTGCTTTACTTCTGTAATGTTCGCAATATTATCTTTGATATACAACATAGCACCACCACCTCACCTACCTATTCTGTTTTTAACAAAAAGTCTATAACCTCAAATTTGATACTCCCCTACAAAGTCACGTGTTTCTGTGCTAAGCCACGATTCATTTATCGCAATTAAATCAGTCTTTACAAGCAATTAAAGAAAAAAATTCATGTGTTTTATTTCGTAAGCTACGAGCATTTAAAAGGATAGAACCTTCAAATTGTTTGTAATTGCGACACCTTCGCGAGTGCAGGGGAAATTTGTGGAATTTACACTGGGACCATTTGAGTTACGGCAGCATGAAAAGAAGAGACAGTATTATGAAAGTCTTCCTAAACACGCAGCTCCAACGTCATTAAGATGGAGTCCATCTCCAAGGAACAAGTCCCTCCTGCCATATAAACTATTCCAAAAATTCGCAAAATGCACTCGTTCCTGTTGGCAAAGAGACTTTAGGTTATTGTTAATATAGATTGCCTTGCTGTAGAAATTGTTACATTGGATAATTCGAGGAAGTATACCTGTTAAAACAATCTTACTAGAGCAATTAAAGGAAAAAACTAATAAGTCCCTGTACCTAGCCAGCAGCTCTTCCAATCTAGAATTTAAAATGTTATTAGTACTGACATTGTTGCAGTGGGAGTTTTTCTCTTCCGACAAGTTACAATTTAGTCACCAACCAACAACATTAAATCTTTCACGAATAAGAGGGAAAAGGGGTACTCACTTTATAGTACCGGCACCCTACAACCTGCTGAGGCTTCTAGATGGTCTTGATGTTTCCTTTTGATCCACCATATATCACCCCTTCTCGATTGACACTCCCAACATGTGTGGTTTCTCTTGAAGTAAATGGTTCCTCAAAAACAAAGAGAACGATATTTGTGTAACACCCAGTTATCAAAAAAAATGTGTGTGGAATTACTTGAAGTAGAGTCTCAGCAATAATAAAAACGATATCAACTCACCCATTCTCTCTGCATTGTCAATTATATTGGCAACCATACAACTGAAATTAACAAGCAGTGTCCAGTTTATAACTATTTTTTATTTTTTTTGGTACAGCAATTACATATATACACAAAAGTTGAAGGTCAAGTCAGGAAAAAGTCAGAGAATGGGGTTAGAAAGGCAGAAAAACTCAAGAAAAGAGACAATCACAGTTAACAAAGATTCTACATATATATTATTATGTGTATTAATATGTACGTTCATGAATAACTTGCAATAAGCAAAGCGTGCAAAACATCTATGCACCACTGTAGGGTGTGTCAATTTGGGAGGTGAAAATTAATTTTTGCCAATTCCTTCACTGAGGGGTTTTAAAAATGTTTTTGGATGTGAAGAATTCAAATCTGCTATTATTTTTGTGATTGCTCAACACTTAGCTTGGTAAATCTACGTTTGATTAAAAAGCACATAAATTGCTCTCGGGAAAACAACATTTATTAATTTTAGCTTCTCAAAATGTCAGGTAATGCTATAAAAATTTTAGTTTCTCTGCATAAAACATATCCTAGTAATCATAAAACATCCTTGTAATCATAAAACATTAGAAAGTAATGACATTATTAAAAAAAAATATTTAAACAAGTTTCATCAAGTCTTGCTTTGATTCGTTCTTGGACATCAGCCGCCAACTTGCTTCTTGGCCTCTGATATAGCCCTCACGTTTCTCATGTGTATACACCCTGCCTGCTGCCTCTGTGACTTGTTTCACACACACCTCTATTGACTGAGCATGACAGGGCCACTGTGGAACTTGCATAGGCTTGTCAAAGAACTTCTTTACTTCCACTGTAATCAGTTTACATGTCAAAGGAGGTTCAAATACCCCGTCAGACCAGTCTGTCAGCTCCAACATGGAAGAAGCACTGGGGTTGATGGAAGGTGTCTTCCTGGGACGTACAGAAAGATCTCCAAGTGTGTCATCATCTCCACCCCTCATGTCAACAATCTTTTAGACACTAGCTCTCCTCTCCTCACTGTCATCTGAGCACAAGAGTGTCTGATTATCATTTCGCTGAATGCATACCATGCTGAGTGCTTGATGGTTGGCAAAACAGCATCCACTACAGCCTTCTTTTGCAGCCTAACTAGCCGCAGCTGAAACAAGATGTGGCATGGGCCTTCCACCCAAGTGTGTTTTACTTTGATGTTGAACCAACAGGGGTAGTGTACACCAACAATGTATTCCACTATCAGTCTTAAGTTGTTGAGGGTTTTGCCTTTAAGGACATGTTTTGAAACCTATGTGACAAAGCCTGTTTGCTGTTGTCAACCACCTTGAATGGCTCACTGGACCAATTTCAAGAAGGGCCAGATCTGTGGGAAGTTCTCCTGTCCTTATGGCCTGTGTGATCCTATACCCGTACGCTTGATCAGTAGAGAGATCCTTTAAGACATTGTCACTCAGTGAAGTAAGAGGCTCTCCAATTGAGAGTTTGGTGAATGAAGGATCAATTTCAAGTTCAGTTGCAGTGTCTAGCATCTTGCCAATGTTACCTGTCCACTTGTTGTTAGACAAGGTCTTCCCATCCAGTGCTGTGATCAAGTGTCGCAGGGGTAACTCGTTAGTGTGGAGGGCACAAACCAACCAGATCAGCTTACGGCAAAGCTTGGCCTCTACCCAATGCATGGAACCACCCTCCCAGCCAGTGTTAACATTTGTAGAATCACCTCCAATGGCCTGCAGGCTTTTATCAATGCCCTTCTTCATGAAATCTACAAGATTATCAGCAATAACTTCAGCGTTTACAGGAAAGTTCACTGCCATCAATTCACCGCGGGAAAGTTCACCGCCATCAATTCACCGCGAGGTAATTTCACCGCAAGGTAAGTTCACTGCGAAGTAATTTCACCGCAAGGTAAGTTCACCGTAAAATGAATAAAATTAAAAAGAATTTTTTAACTTAACAAGAATCTAATATAGGGTTTAGCAACACTATTTAAAAACATTAAAATATAATTAGGACAAAAATTAAAAAAGTATTTAATTTTTATTTAGCCACAAAATTTGAAAACAAATATATAATTAGGAAAAATATTTAACCACATTTAATTTTTATTTAGCCACAAAATTTAAAAACAAATAATATATAATTAGGAAAAATATTTAACCACACTATTTAAAAACATTAAAATATAATTAGGACAAAAATTAAAAAAGTTAGGTTAGGTCCTAACCTAACCTAACTTTTTTTAATTTTTGTCCTAATTATATTTTAATGTTTTTAAATAGTGTGGTTAAATATTTTTCCTAATTATATATTATTTGTTTTTAAATTTTGTGGCTAAATAAAAATTAAATACTTTTTAAATTTTTGTCCTAATTATATTTTAATGTTTTTAAATAGTGTTGCTAAACCCTATATTAAATTCTTGTTAAGTTAAAAAATTATCTTTAATTTTATTCATTTTGCGGTGAACTTACCTCGCGGTGAACTTACCTCGCGGTGAACTTACCTCGCGGTGAACTTACCTCGCGGTGAACTTACCTCGCGGTGAACTTACCTCGCGGTGAACTTACCTCGCGGTGAACTTACCTCGCGGTGAACTTACCTCGCGGTGAACTTACCTCGCGGTGAACTTACCTCGCGGTGAACTTACCTCGCGGTGAACTTACCTCGCGGTGAACTTACCTCGCGGTGAACTTACCTCGCGGTGAACTTACCTCGCGGTGAACTTACCTCGCGGTGAACTTACCTCGCGGTGAACTTACCTCGCGGTGAACTTACCTCGCGGTGAACTTACCTCGCGGTGAACTTACCTCGCGGTGAACTTACCTCGCGGTGAACTTACCTCGCGGTGAACTTACCTCGCGGTGAACTTACCTCGCGGTGAACTTACCTCGCGGTGAACTTACCTCGCGGTGAACTTACCTCGCGGTGAACTTACCTCGCGGTGAACTTACCTCGCGGTGAACTTACCTCGCGGTGAACTTACCTCGCGGTGAACTTACCTCGCGGTGAACTTACCTCGCGGTGAACTTACCTCGCGGTGAACTTACCTCGCGGTGAACTTACCTCGCGGTGAACTTACCTCGCGGTGAACTTACCTCGCGGTGAACTTACCTCGCGGTGAACTTCAGCAGGTTTTTTTCTCATTGAGCCTTTCTCAGGAGTGAAGTGGTAGAGATATCTTCCACCTGGCTCACTGCACACAGAATAATGCTCTTATTTGATGATGCTGGGGAACTGACAATCTGAATTGTCTGCTTTCAGCATAACTTTAGTTGTATCTTGATGGCCGTCAAAGAAGATGCAGTCAATTTCACCCTTCTTACAAAGATCATCAAATTCCTGATCCAGGGATCTCATAACTTTTTCTTGGGCCCTCTTGACTTTATTGTGATCAACTACAAGTCTCTCGTCTTCTTCAGTGATCAAGCCAGCATCCATAAAGGCAGCTGTGGCACGCAGGCCAACACCATATCTGATGCTATGCATAGCAACATTAGGTATTTCTAATGTGTTGTACTCTGGCTTTTTATTGGAAGTTGAAGATGTGCTTGGTATTTCTAATGTCACTTCATAACTTCCATCCTTTCCATCTTGAGCATCAGCTATTTGTTCTTCATTTTCATCATCAGAGAAAATTATTTCATTTGATGGCATTGAAACATCCTGCTTACTTGTCTGCTTATATTCAGCAAGCCTTATTCTTTCATCATCTTGCCACTTCTGCTTTTTGACTTGTCTGTTGTGCTCAGGTTGATCTGGCAAGCCAATCTGATGTGGTCCAATAGAACCAGACTTGTCTCTCTGACCTTTAATGAAAGCAAGTTCCTTCACAGGGATCTTCATCTCCCTAGGGCATGTACAGTTAATGTGAGTTTCGTTTTTGCAACCAGCATCTGCAAGGCAGCCAAATTCAGAGCAGAGAACAATTTTACACTTGCAACTGAGGATGTCAAAAAGCTTGTCAAGTTTTGCAATGAAAGCCTCTTTGACATGTAGCTTTCCTCTCCCAAGAGATATGTTTTGGCCTGCTCCCAGCTCTCTTGGATCTTGTTTAAGATTGTGACTCGTGAATTTACAACGGGGGCTACAAAAGAACTGTTTGCTTGTTCCCACTTTTCAAGCACTTTAGGGTAAATGTCCTTTGCAAGACTGGCTGCTGGGTAGTTTCTCACATCCTCACCACTTTGTTCTCTTAGCAGTAGCCCATATTTCAGAACATCTCGCAGAGTTGAGAGTTCAGAGGGCAACAACTCTCTACCAGTTCCAATTAGGTTGATCATATGTGTAAATGTCCCCAGTCTTGTCCTCCTTTTAGAAGCCATTGTAGGTCAATTCCCACTGGTTAGGATGGTAGCACTGATGGACAAGTAATCTTCAGCACACTGATGAATATGTTTCAACCTGTGAAATAAGCAAAAACAGCAGTGCATTATATATACAGCATATATAATTATTAATATAATAATTATATAATTCCACAAAAAAGTCACAAAAGTCGCTATTTTTATGTAGCTTCTTACCAAGCAAAACTAAATTATATTAAATTAACAAAAATATCTTTAGAATTCCTAAGTCATGCTGCAACTTTTTAGCACCCCTCATATTTAGAATTTGAAAGTTGAAAAATTCGACACCCCCTAATGCACCAGCAATCAAGATAAGTTCCTGAGTGATACAACAATATGGATGAATCAAGAATCAACACATTGATTCCTGATTCCTTAGCTTGATGCTTAATATCCTACTTCTGTTACAAATAATTCCAGAATAAACCTAACTATACTAAATGGAAGGGAAGGTCAGTTATACGATTATACAAGTTATCTGGATAATGTGCAGAAAACACAATAATGCTTTACAAATGTTCCGGAATTTTGAGCCTCATGAGAGATTTAAATTGTTCACAATATTAGTTCCAATATTTTCTAAAAATAAACTTAGTTCTGGACAATCACTTTGCACAGTTTTTCTCTTCTTTACTACTGTCACTGACAATACTAGTCATTAAATTCAGATTTGCATCTCAACTTTGAATAACGATTCAGCTTCAGGATCAATTCTAGACTTTATAAATGACTTTAAAAAAACTAAAGGTGAATAGTTTTAGATCCTGATCAAGATTGTTTTGGATTCTCAATTAATGGGGTTTTAAATCCTGATCTAGATAGTTTCCAGGGTTAACAAGATTTCAATTGTCAGTATTTTTTTAAAGCCAGAATTAATAGGGGTTATGACATTCAATCTGTATGGGAGAGAAGAAAAACAATGTTTAATATACATGATAAAATAAATTAATAATTAGTGGTCCCTACTACAACATGAATAACATAAGTTGTGTCCTCGGTAGTACCATCTGTAAAATGGTCAACACTATTAGTTATATCCTCCACCCTTGCACCAGGGTAGCAGTAATGGTGCCTATGACGAGGGTTTCTCCCACAGAATTCCTCGAGCTGCCCTCAAACAATGGAATCGCCAACGAGTCATATTTCCGGTTCATCAGCATCTTCGAAACCTAAAACAGGAAACTTATTGTTTGTTAATACTGGTAGACAAGTCTTAGGTTTTCTCAATGGGGCTCCATTACGCACTCGAATGAATGGTTGGGAACTAGGGGAAGAGAGAGGGCTATTAGTACTATTTATAATAGTAGGAGAAACTGAGGCAGTAGGGGTCGTAACTGAAGTCTCAAGGGATTCTAATTTTGCCATCAGGAGCATCACGTTTTCTTCAAGCCTCACTCTGGCTTCCCTCATGTTCTAACTCATTCCTCAGGACTTCCATGCTTGAGCACCACCTGCAAACTAACTGCTCATTATTATTAGCCATTGTAAACGCGTAAGCGGAAAATTTCCCTTCACAGTGACTGCAAGTACTTGACAGGGGTGCCATGCTTTTAATTAGTTAAAAAACAAAAAAAATAAAAATAAAATAAAATGAGTATTTGGAAATTAATAAATTACAATGTAGGTCTACCGCATGCTTATTGTGATTGTTTAGTTTAAAAAATCAGGAGTGTTAAATAGTTGTCAAATGTTTAAAAATGAGCATTGTGCCACGCCCACATGTGACTCAAAAAACCCCTTTATTTTGCCTATTTGGGGCTCTATAATAGCTAGAAGCACAATCTAAAAAGTGCATCTTATGATTTTTTGATGCTGAGAACAACAAAATTATTTTCAAAAGTGTACATTGATGTATAAACATATTTTTTGAGTTAAATTAAAATCAGTAGCTGTTTTTGTCCAACCTACTTTATATTTACTTCTATTTTTCAGAATTTTTATAACCTATTCAATTAACACTAGTTTAATGTCAAGATTTTTAGTTACTTATGAAATGTAGAAGCCAGACAACAAAAGTCTTACACAGTGGCCATAGTTTTCCATCCATTGACAGTTTTCCTAATGGAAAATTACCTACCGTTTGACAAGTTGTTCAGTATCTACTTAAGGAGCCAAACTGGAAAAACCAAGGAAAACATCACAAAAGTTGCAGATGAGTTGAGGAAACAATGGATTTGGTGTAATGTTTATCCACTATCCTTGCGCACCATTGAGACGAAGGTGGACAAACTAGCAGCAGACTTTTCATGGTAAGTCGTCATAACTTTCTATCCTGGGTGGTACTAAATTAATTACAAGAATGTCTTCTTAGCCAATAGTAAATTTTTTATTTTAAATATCATTTTGTTGTGATGTGCTCTGTAAACCTGTGAATTAATTTATCTATGTATTTCAGCCAAAATTTCTAAACTAAAAAATATTTAAGCGATTTGTGACCACAATTTTTAATTTCTAATTAAGAAAATAATATTGATTTTTTTTAATATTTCAACTTCAAAAATGCATCAACAGGTTTCATTGATATTCTGTCACAAAGAGAGGTTCAATCTATTTGGCAAAACTAGAATTGTTTGTCAAAGAGCTTGATTGTTTATTTGATGTTTTTTCTGAGGATCTTTCTCAATGACGAAAATTGGAGGAGTTTAAACTGAGAATGACTCAGGATGATTTCTCCTTCTATGAGGATCAAAAATCTGTGAGGCTAGTATACTGTTCAAGATTTGAGGAAAAGCTCACAGAGGCAGATGTTAGATACAGGAGAAGAATAATTGACAAACAACGAGCGGAATTATGGTTAGTCAGAGAGTACATCATGACTTGAACCATTTTAATTAAAACTTTGACGTTTTTTTATTTTATATATATACCGTATATATATATATATTGTGTATATATATATATATATATATATATATATTTTTTTTTATTTTTTTTTTTGTTTCAAAGTATGACCACTCATGGCCACCAAAAGAAAGGTGGATAGCAGAGCCAACACAGGACGAAAATTAAGGAACAGCTAATGGAAATGAACAAAATAGACGGAGGAGGAGGAGGGGGGGGGGAAGCAGAAAGATCATAGCCGAGTCACAGCTGGTAAAGAAGTCGGGAGCGAAAGAGGAAGGAGAACAACCCAGTTATCGAAAAGTAGGGACCTTCAGATAGAATAGCGCCAAGCCTATCAGAAGGCCTGACGCTCTCCAAAAAGGGAAAATACTCTGCACGCAGCGCAGAGTAAAGCTGACACTCCACCAGGAGGTGGGCAACTGTAAGGAAAACGTTACAATTGGGACATCGGGGCACCCGATCCCCGGCCATCAAATAGCCATGGGTCAGGTGGGTGTGGCCAATACGGAGGCGGGCCAGAGCCACCTCCTTATGGGGCGACTGATGGAAGGAAGAGGCCCAACATCCCAATTTGGGTTTAATCTTGCAAAGTTTGTTATCTGTAGCGCCATCCCAGTGACTCTGCCACTGGGAGCGCAAAAACCTACGGAAGCCAGGGATATAATCGGAAAAGGGGAGGGACACGGGTGAAACCTGTAGTCGGCACGCGGAACGGGCAGCTCGATCGGCAGCCTCATTACCAGCCATGTTAACATGTGCTGGGACCCAGCAAAATACCACCACCTTGCCACCGAAAGCGACAAGGGTATGGCACAGTAGCTGGATTCGTCGGACCAGTGGGTGCACAGGGTCAAAACACTCCAGACCATCCAGGGCACTGCGGGAATCCGAATAGATGACAAACGACCCATCCGGATGCTCCCGCACCACCTCCAGAGCGCTCAGAATGGCATAGAGCTCCGCCGTGAAAACGGAAGCCTCATCAGGGAGACGGGTACATCGGGGAGCAAGGGCAGACGACTGGGGAACAGCCGCGGCCCCAACGACCCCCAACGACCTCGAGCCATCCGTGAAGACCGCAACACATGCAGTGTGATGCTGCATGCTGAAGGAACAGAGACCGAAGCAAGGCAGAGTCAGAATCGGCCCTGCGAATGGGGCGCAACCCCCTACAGCACGCAACAGGGGTGCTCTCCCAAGGTGCAACACCCTTGAAAGAGACCGGTATAACGGATGGAGTAGTGCCCATACCATCAAGGAGGGAGGTCACCTTGTCGGTGAAATACCAACCCCCATCCCAGCAGAACGCCCTCTCCACCACCTGGAACAGAGGAGAGTTGGGAAGACGGAGGATCTGGAGATAGTGCTTAGCAATGAGGAACGACCTCCGATCCCCCAAGGGAGGGATGTCGCACTCAACCTGCAGACTATCAACCGGAGAGGAGCGGAAGGTGCCAGATGACATGTGCCGTCCTCTAGAGAGGACCGGATCCAGTATCCGAAGGGCCATACGGGAGGCGGAGCCATACACCACACTCCCATAATCTAATTTTGACTGTACCAGAGACACGTACAAACGGAGGAGTGTCCGCCTATCCGCGCCCCATGTAGTATGCGACAGATGTCCCAGCAAATCCAGGGTACGTCTTGCAGACTCGCGCAGCCGGCGAAGGTGGGGAACCCAGCTCAAACGGCTGTCGAAAACCATACCCAGGAAACGCACTGACTGAACGAGGGCCAGAGGCTGACCCCCGAGTGTAAGATCAAAGGTCGGGACGGCGCCGGATCCCCGTCTCCTCGGCGGAAGGAAGGCCACACACGAAGTCTTCGGGGAAGACAGCGTAAGGCCCACCGACGACGCCCAGCGTTCAACCCGATTGACCGCGAGTTGGACTTGCCTCTCCACGGGGGGGGACTCTCCCCGCGGCATAGACAGCCAGATCGTCGGCATAGATGGAACATCGCACCGAGGGCGGAAGGGCTCCCGGTAGCGCAGACATGACCAGGTTGAAGCAGGAGACGCTTAAGACACCCCTGGGGCACCCCCTCCTCCTGAACATACAGGTCAGATAGGGCCGCCCCATTACGGACGCGGAAAGTGCGACGGCAGAGGAAGTTACGAAGAAATGTGGGCAAAAAGCCCACAAAACCAAGAGACTTCAAACGGTCCATGACAACTCCCCGACGGGTCGTGTCATAGGCCTTTTGGACATCAAAAAAGACGGCCAGAACAAGATTCCGGCGGGAAAAGGCCTCCCGTACATCATGACCAAGGAGGAGAAGGGGGTCCAGAGTACCCCGAAATCGACGAAAGCCATACTGGGTCGGGGGGTATAACCCAAGCGACTCCAGTGTAAAGGAAAGTCGGACGGCCACCATCTTTTCAAGGAGCTTGCATAAGCAGCTCGTCAAGGCAATAGGCCGATAGCCCGCCACCTCCGCCGGATCCTTCCCCGGCTTAGGTATCGGGACCACAATCGCCTCCCTCCAACGGGAAGGGAACGACCCCTCAACCCACACCCGGTTGAAAAGATCCAGCAAGAAGTGTAGGGCCATCGGGTGCAGATTCCAAAGAAAGTCATACGGAATGTCATCAGGGCCAGGGCGGAAGAACGACGGGTTGCCAAGGCAGCCCGAAGTTCCCGCATCGTAAAGAGATGGTTATAGGGCTCGTTCCCAGGCGGCGGGAACGTAACATTCGACAAAGGACGATCCGCAGCTGAAGGCGAACGGGAAACCGCAGCAAAAGCCCCAGCCAGCCGATCGGCCACAGCAGCAGGATCCGAAAGGAAGCCGTCCCCGTCCCGAAGGACAGGGCGACTAGCAGGGACCGGCTTCCCCTCGATACTACGTACCTTCCGCCACACAGTAGCAGAAGGGGTAGACGAGGAAATGCCGGACACAAAAGCACGCCAAGAGGCCCGACGGGCCAACTTGAGAGTCCGGCGGGCGAAAGCCTTCGCCCGCCGCATCTCAATCAAGTGGTCCGCGCGCCGGGTGCGGTGGAAGCGGCGCGACGCCCTCTTCCTCTCGCACACCGCCCGGTGACATGCTGGAGTCCACCACGGGACGCTACGCGTCCGCGGGTTACCGGAAGATCGAGGGATACAGTCCTCCGCGACGCCCATCAATACCCGCTCGAAGAACTCCAAGCTTTCATCCACAGAGCCAAAGCTCAACACCGAACGGGTAATGACGGAACGAGCTCTGAAGGATGGCCAGTCAGCCCGCGCAAGGCACCACCTCGGTCGAGACGAGACACCCGGCTGCGGTCCGACCGGCTCAAGACAGACTGGGTAATGATCACTACCATAAGAGTCCCCCAACACCTTCCACGAAAAATCGAGTAAGGCATCGAGGGACACCAAGGAGAGATCAATACAGGTAAATGAACCCGTGGGTTCGTGGAAGTAAGTAGGTTCACCGGAATTGAGGCACGCGAAGGAAAGTTCCTCCATTAAGGAGAGCAACATACCAGCAACATTAGTCGACCGGACATCTCCCCAAGCCGGGTCGCGACTGTTAAAGTCCCCGAGGAGGAGAAACGGTCGAGGTAGTTGCAACACCAACTCGCGAACCGCGTCGCGAGAAGGAGGGTCATGAGGAGGAATATAAATCGAGCAGGCAGTGTACTGGCGATCTAAAAATAGCCGCACAGCCACAGCCTGCAAGGAAGTGCGAAGAGGCACACCTCGCGATGGTAACGAATGATGCACATAAATCGCCGCACCCCGCCGGCGTGTGTGCTCATCCGGGGTGCAAGGGAAACCAACATAGCCAGAGAGACGAGGGAGTCCCCGCGCAGCCAGGATAGTCTCCTGGAGACAAACACAGGAAGGCCGCTCGCTCTTCAGCAGGGAAGCAAGGTTCTCCCAGTTAGCTAAAAGCCCCCTACAGTTCCAATGCAAAATGGAACTATAAGGGGAAGTGGCATTATAAGAGGCAGAGAAAACAGAGAAATAGCCACGGACCAAGCTGAGCAGCAAACTCAACGGTCCGCAACCAGGGACGGAATCGGCTTCCCCGACTCACCCCGAAGGGGGGGTAGGGGCCACCGACCCCGCAGCTGCTTCACCCGTAGTAGAACGAGAGGTGGAGAGTGGAACAGGGAGTTCAGAGGGGGGCTCCCCTGGGGGGGGAGAGACGACGAGACGGGCCCAGCCGAAACCCCCGACTCCCCACCAGAGGGGGGCTGGGGAGAACCAGATGTTCGAGGGCTCGTCAAACCAGACAAGCACTGACGGGGGGGGGAGGAAAGGTCCACCACAGGTGGGAGAGGTAGATCCAGGAGAGAGACTCCATGAAGAAGGGCCAGGCTCCTCTCGACCGGGTCCACCATGGGAACAGCGTCAGTAATCGAGGGTGTCATGGGGCGGTGTACCTCAACCGACACCCGGACACTGGTCGGGGCACCGGGAGGTGACGCCTCACCAGCCCTCCGTATAGCGGGGGGAGTCCCGAGCGGATCAGGAGCGGCGCGCCGCTTCCCCTCCGGTGAAGAAGGGGAAGCAGGGCGAGCAGCGGTCATGATCGGGTCTGGAGGACTCCGACTCCGACCACGGCGACGCTTCCTCCTCCCTTCGGGGCATCACCTTCCCCACCCGAGAGACGAGTAGGCAAGGATCCAGACCCCAAGGCCGGAGAGGGAGAAGGGGCACTTGTAGGCAGGGAATCAGATGGGATGTCTGAAAGTGAGGCAGAGGAACAAGAAGGGCCCGCGGCGCCAGGAGGACCACCAACCCCCGGAACTTCCAGGGGGGGCACCACTCCGGTAGACGCCGGGGTAGCACGGGAGGGGCCCGAGGACCCGCCAGGGCCAAGAGCCGCAGCATAGGACAACCCCCGCCGCGGCTCCCGGTCACGGACCCTATCGCGCGCCTCCCGCGCACTAAGGAATTCGGTAGTCCTTAAGGACCGCACCTCGAATTCAAATTTGAAAACGGGGCAGTCCCGAGAGGAGGAAGGGTGGGCCCCCGAGCAGTTCGAGCACCGCGGGGGCTTCGTGCACGGGGTAGGGTGCGCAGGCCCACCGCAGCGGACACATAGCTTACCCTCACGGCGGCACGCAGAGCTAACATGGCCGAACCGGTTGCAGCCAAAGCAACGAACCGGGTCAGGCACATATGGTCGCACCGAAAACTCACACGACCGGCGATCACCCACGCCCCAGAACACCTGGGCCGGAGGCACAAGGGAGTCAAAGGTCAGGAGCAGACGAGCGGACGGGGTAAGAGCACCATCCCGGCGCGACGAAAAGCGGAAGACCTTCGTTACCCCCTGGGGGGCAAGATCCTCCTGCAACTCGCCAACCGGGATTGACAGCAGACGGGAAGCGAAAATGGTGCCCTGACAGCTATTCAATTGCGGATGGGGAGTCACAGAAACTCTGCAACCCAAGACATCCTGCAACTGTAGAAGGGACTCAGTCACCCCGAAGAACGGGACTTCAAAAGAAGAGACCCATCCTTCAGAGGGCGGATATCATAACGACAGGGAACCCCCACCGTCTTAAGGCGCTGAAACACCCGTTCCGAGTTGCCCGGAAGGGAGCCAGCGGAAGGGCGGAGAACAAGGAACCTGTCCACCGGACAGAAATTGACAGCCGGGACAGGTCCATGTGTAACGGTAACCGGGAGTGGGCGAGAGAACAAGGGCCGCGAAGACCCCGCCCTACGGCCACCACGAGTCCGGCCACGAGAGCCAGACGCCGCAGAGGACGAGAGGGGGCCATACGGCTTGAAGGTCAATCCAGCGGAGGCAGAGGCCGCTGAACGACCAGAAGTAGTAGTCTTATCCAAATCCAAGGGCGGGCCAGAGTCGTCAACAGGAGGGGATTGAAGTTTAGAAATTGAACCCATAAACAATAGCTTTACAAAAAAGACAGCCTCGGACCCAAGGCAATGCACCATCCGCCGCTGCATCCTTCAAGGCGCAGGCCCAACGTCCCGGGTAGCCCGCCCCCCAACCTGACTGTCGTTTTAAAAACAGCAGATTGGCACTACGGAGATTTGTCCGTTAAGGGCCAAGCAAAGACCCAATCCAGACGCAGCAGCGGTCCGGGCGCCCGTACCGTCCCCAGAGCACGGCTCAGCCACGGAGCGATGCCCCCCGGCGGGTGCACCCGATGACCCCAAGACTGCAAAATACAAACAGGGGGGGGGGATACTACAATTAACAGAGGCACAAGACCGAGTCAAGACAAAAGAAATTCCGGGAGAGACGGAAAAAAAAGGGGGAGCAAAAAGAAAGAAAAGGAAAAAAGAAAAGAAAAAAAAAAAAACGCAACTAGGTAACTCTTCGCCCACACCCCGCGAGGAGTTGAGGAAACCACCAACAACCCATGAGGTGTACGAGCCCCCTCGGCCCGGCAAGCCGGAGTACCTAATCGAGGGGGTATATATATATATATATTTTTTTTTAATTGGGATTGTTTAACCTCCTTCGCAACATCTAAGGTCATATGACGGAGGGGGACCTACAGCTTTACGTGGGATCCGAACCACGGGTCGCTACATAATCTGGTCGCAGAGGACGGTCTCCCATCCAACTACTACCCAGACCCAATGTCGCTTAACTTCGCTGATCTCCGAGAAGCGGTGTTACGACATCGGCCACTACATAGCCCATATATATATATATACAGGGTGGGCCAAAGGTAACCATACATAGGGAAAATAAACACTTTTATGAAAAACGGTTTTTATTCATAAAATATGTTCTAGTATCGTGTCCATTGTACCTTCATCTGTGGCTGTAAGTCTTCTACCACTTTTCTGTTGATCTGCAACACTTCCAGTTTTTTGGAACTTTGTAATAAGTTTTGCCACAGTGTCGTGTGTGATGTTCTTTCCATGTTTTCTGTTGAATTCCATTGCAACCTTGCGACTGCTTCCTGACCCGGCCATCAGTATGACATCAATTCGTTCTTCTCTTGACAAACGCATTTTTCAAGGGTATCTGAAAAATTAAAAAACATGTTAAAATCCCTATGTATGGCTACCTTTGGCCCACCCTGCATGTATATATATATATATATATATATATATATGAAAATTATTTCACGAAAGTAACACGTGAAAATATTTATGATGAATAAAACCACGAAGGAAAGGAAACACAAATGATGCTCAAGCGCTTTCGTCTAATGACATCCTCAGGAATACTGAGTGTTCCTGAGGATGTCATTAGACGAAAGCGCTTGAGCACCATTTTGTGTTTCCTTTCCTTCGTGGTTTTATTTCTCATATATATATTATATATATATTGGCATAGTAAATCTAGTCTAGTCATACTAATTGTTCAGTGAATGAAGCTGGAGAGAAGAGGCAAGTGCATTACAACCTCAACCAGACAGTCCAGACACTACTGGTAGCTTTAGCAAAACTCCATCAGAAGAATCTCAAGATGATCCACAGCCTGCTGGTTCCTCTCATTGTAATTACCAAGATCTGGAGAACCTGTGCAGAGCTGTTGATAGGTAAATTAGCACTTGTGAATTGTGATTGTTCTTTAATAACTGTACTTAGTTGTATGTGCCATGTCATTTTGGTAGACTTAAAATGGCTATTGTTTTTCTCAACTTCAAAATACAATCTTGCAGGTATTCAATTTCTGACAGAGCAGGTGCAGCAGTTTTATAATTTTTGGCATTATCACTGATGATGACAACACTAACGTCATTGACAGGTAAGATTTCAAAATTATTATTATTACATTTTCATACACATTTCCTAAGCTTTTTTAACAAAATTACAATTACTATTACTAATAAGAAGTAAAGTAATTTTATTTAATTATACATATTATACATTGTAACATGGAAAAATAAGTTTCAAATATATTGGGCTCAGGCATAAAAGTCAGTGTATTTAGCCCATCACTGTTCATTATTTCCTGTTGTACATATTCCTTTTTATCAGTGCTACCTCCAGCCTTATAAATTTGTAAATAATTTTCATTAATACAGGAGTAAACTACGAAGGTAACGGTGTAAGTACCATGAACAGATCAGAGCTGAGGAAAAAGTATTCTTTGGTTTAGTGGACAGCATTTATGTTGATGGCTGACAGGATGGTACTGTGACAATTACAGAGTTAGAGGGGTGACATTATCAACAAACCAAAGTAGAAGAGCACTATGTTATAGTCGGAGAACTGGGTAAGCCACTGTTTTCTGTATGGTATGTTTTAAATTTTTAGTGGATAGCATAAATTTGGTCTTTGTAACATTAAGGAGTAAGAACTATGTGATAGTTATAGATGTTCATTGGTCATACCTGGTAATCTACTGATCTCAAATACATTTATTATTTCCTTAAATATTGTTTAAAATGTTTCAGGAGGACATTATCTGACACATGTTACCCCAGAGAATGGGAATGGTGTATCAATTGCACTGTCTCTGAAGCAGTGAAGGACACTGATCTGGAAAACAACCTGCAAGTCATGGGGTCAGATGGAACTGCAGTGATGACTGGACATAATTCAGGGGTGATCAGAGTCTTTGAAGAGCTTATTGGAAGACCACTGCAAAGGATCATATGCCTCTTGCATTGTAACGAACTACTTCTTCATCATGTTTTCAATGAGCTCGATGGGACTACGAAGAGCCCTGATAGTTTTTCAGGGCCAATAGGAAAACAGCTAGGTGGTATGGTTTCTGAATGGGATGATGTCAATTTTAAGCCAATCAGAAATCAGAATTTTGCTATATTGCCCAATGATGTAATTGATGATCTCAGTCGTGACCAATACTATGCTTATAGAATATGCATGGCAGTCATGCTAGGGACTATTGAAAAGGACCTTGAGCTTTTAGAAGTTTGGCCATTAAATCACTTAAGATGGCTGACATTAGGTTGTAGAATACTCAGATTCTATGTTTCACAGAAAAAGCTGAGTTCTGTTTAAAAGTGTATTTCCCCAGCTGGTTTGAAATCAAGAAGAATCACTCAGTGACTGATGGTTCAAGAAACATCTTTTCAATGCTGAGCAGAATCTCCAAGTTTCCTAATAAGAAAGTAAAAGACATTGCCCTAAAAACCCAAAGAAGGAATGCTTTTTTTGCTTACCCTGAAAACATAATATGAATGCTTGGTGATGAGGACAGGGAGAGAAGAAACACTGCAGTAAATAAGATCCTGGTACTGAGGGGTGAAGTAGAGAAAACAACCCAGAACATCAGAGTCAAAATGGATTTCATTGGTGGAGATTTGGAAGTTGAGGATGATGTGAATGATGATGATTATAACAGTTTGAGTTATACAAGAGACTGCACTGTCAGGAAATTTAAGGTGCCTATAATCAATGAAAATGCTAAATCGTATGATGAGATGAGTAACCTTGATAACTTGACAGCAGAGCCTCCAATAGTTACCCATCTTACATCAACTGAACTTGCGAACATTAGAAAAAATCCTTTGAAGTTCAAACAGCCATGCCACAATCAAGTGGTAGAATGCCATATCAAGCTTGTGACTGAGGCATCTGCAGCTGTCATTGGGTTCAATAGAAGAGATGGCATGATCCAGCAGTATATAAAATTCCGTAAACTGATAAAAAAGTTTAATACAAAGCAAGAATTTGTTTAGATTCTACATTTATTTGATGAAATTTTATAGTGTAAATTTGTAATATATGGTCAATATGCATTACTTTTTCATGAAAATGTGTTAAAACTGTTTTACACTTTTGGAAATAATTTTATCAGTCTCAGCATCAAAAAAAAATCATAAAAATTTTTTAGATTGTGTTTCTACCTATTATAGAACCCAAAATAGGCAAAATACAAGGTTTTTTACAGTTGCATATGGATGTGGTACATATAGGGTGTGGTTGCTGATGCAGTATCACTTGCAACCACCCAAAACCACTACCAATGTTCATTTTTAGACATTTGACAACTATCTAGTACCCGTGATTTTTTAAATATTGATTTTCATAAAAATACACTCCACCCTAGCCATCACCTGCCCAAACCCGCAAAAATGTTCTTGAAATGCAGAAACAGGTTCTTGTAACACAAATTTATACTTAGTGATGTGAGTCATTTTTTTTTGTCATTTTTTTGTTTAAAACGAAGATAGTCCATTTTTTTTGTTTTTTTTGTTTTTATTGTTTTAAACTTATTCTATATTTTTCTTCCTTTAATCTAATAAGTATATTAGTATTACCTATAATTTACTATACTACCATGCTTATACGGTTATACTTAGTATATATAGTCATCTTTTAGAAAAACTGAATCGTGCAAAAAGTATATAATAGAAAGGAAAAACAAACCCTCATTTTTTATATGTACAGTGCCCGCGAAAAGTATCCGATCACCCTGGAAATTTGTATTTTTTACATAAAAAACAATGTTTAAATGTATACTAACCTTATATTAGTATTTTGTCATCTGTCCTTTGGTTTGGATGACTTGTTCTAGACGTTTTGTCATGGATTTAATCAAGTTTTGACAAACTTCCACTGATATTTCCTTGCACCATACCTTTTTGATGGCTTCTTGTAATTTTTCGACTGAGCCAGTGTCGTGGCATTCAACCTTATTTTTTATTATTAGCCACATATTTTCTATCGGATTGAGATCTGGACTATTACCAGGCCAATCCAAAATATCAAATTTATTGTCAGTAATCCATTTTGTCACTATTTTGGCCCTGTGACATGGTGCACCATCATGCATGTATGTTTTTGTCCTTTGGATTGCCATTGCCATTGGAAGTTTATCCTGTAGCATTGCTAAATACCGTGCACCATTCATAGTTGTGTTCTTCGGAAGAAAATATAGGTTTCCACGCTCATAGTAACCGAAACAACCCCAAACCATCACACTTGGAGGGTGTTTCATTGTCTTTAGGGTGTATTTAGGGTCCATCCTATTTGAGCCAATGGGCCGGCGAACCTTTTTTGGACAACTTCTGAATGTCAAAAATGTCGACTCATCACTAAATAAAACCTTCTTCCAGTCATCAACAGTCCAATGAATATATTTTTTACAAAATGTGACACGTTTTTTACGCATTTTTTCATTAATGAACGGTTTTTAGCAGCATGGCGAGATGGTAATCCGAGTTCTTTTGGAGCCGCTCCTGGATAGTTCGTTCAGAAACACCAGATAACAAATTATTCATATTAAATTTTATTTCTTTCGCAGTTATTGTTGGGTTTTTCAATACTAAACATTTCATAAGTTTGTCTGTTCGTGAAATTGTTTTTCTCGGTCTGCCAGATCGTTTTTTAGGGACTGGCGTGGTTAGGCCGGCATTGTTCTTAGCCCGTGAAACCCATAAATTAACGGTACTTTGGGATATGTTTAATTCCTTAGCTATCTGTCTCTGTGATTTCCCACATGTATGCAAAGCAACAATAGCACCTCGACAATCACTCTTAAGTTGTTTTTTAGCACACATTATATATAAATTTTATTTACTCCACTTTCTGTAAAAAATAACAAAATATCAATAAATTTACACAAACAGTGAAATCTGACAACTTTGAGACACAGCCACCCGCAACGAAGGCTACCAGAACACTAATTTGAGAATGCGTTGGATAGCTCTCATATCAGCGAGCAACCTCAAAGTTACCAGATGTCGCTAGAACAAATAGAAAGTGAATTGTGTGTCTCTGAATATCAAGGGAAAATATTGTATTTTCTTGAGTGATCGGATACTTTTCGCGGGCACTGTATATATATTTTTTAACTAGAACATAAAACATTCTTCCTCGTTTCAAACAATATACATAATTGTGATTTGCAAGAGTACCAGTATATCTGTGCTCATGAAGGTTGAAGTTTATAGGGTATACCAGCCTCCGGGCCCCCCCCCCCCATTTAAGGGTATTAGCCGCTCAGGGGCAGGGGTCTCATGGGTGCTGACGCCACTCATTGTCGCCCAGTTCGCAGCGTGGCCTTCCGAGCATCCGGGAATTTCTTCCGGTGCTCTGCAACACCCAGGAGCATGTACTGCAGCTGGTCCTCCTTCTTCGTGTGGCGCCTGTTGTATTCTTGTGCCAATGCCATGGCCCACTCGGCATGGTCGTTGGTCACGGACAGGTTCCGGACCACCTCGGCAGCCGCTTGGAATTGCTCGCTGTCTGGCCATTTCGACACATCCTGCTCCAGGAATCCACTTCGCAATTGGAGTCGGTCGAAGAACTGGCGAGTCCTCCCCGTCACGAATGTCTCTAATGACAGGGAAGAGCACGCCAGGACCGACGCTCTCTTGGGCGGGTCGTCCTCCTCCGTTGGCTCCTCCAACATCGCAGCAGTCATCGCCTTCGTTTCCGGAGGAACATCGTTGTCGAAGAGAGCCAGGGCCACCAACTCCTCGGACAAGTACCACAGGTGGTTGGCGAATTTTGACTTGGCTGCTTTCGTCGCCACCTTGTCTTCGTATTTTTCCAGAGCCTGGAGGAGCCAGAGATCTCTCAGGGGGGCCTTCGCCGCGTTCGGGGCCTCCGTCCACGCCTTTGTGTAGAACTTCACGGCGAACACGCTCAGGCGCCGAACTCCAGCCTCTTCCTTGGCTGTGAGCCGTAACTGCTGCCGGAACATCCATACCTTCAGGGCGACCTGGAGGAGCTGCACCTCGCCGCCACAAGAGACCAGGATCAGGAGTCGATCAACCTGTTCCTTGGACATCAGATCCGCCATCAGCTTCCCATCCCAGTGAACAACGAGCGCAGCTTCTCGATGGAAGAACTCCTTGAGCTGAGTGGCAACTTGTTGGCATTGCGCCATCCTCTGGCGCTGTATGGATGACCGGTTGATGTTCAACTCACCAATGTTGTGGCCAAAGGACCGAGCCGTCTCACCGAGAACGTAAACGGCGTCGCGGTCGGTCAGCTTCGTGCGGTCCAAGCTAGCTGCCAGTGCCAGTGAAATGATATTCGCTGGCCGACTGCACTCGAGTGGGCTGCAACCTCCGACAGCGCCACAGGTGGGAGAGTCGCTGGGGGGTGAAGAGCTCGAGCTGGAAGAGGCCAATTCTGCTGTTTGAGTAGTAGTGGCCATTTCTTCAGTCACACGGCGCCGATGGCGTTGTTCAGCCTCCCTCCGCTGCGCAACATTGCGCTCTGTGTGAGCCAGGACCATATCAGCTCCTCCCATGGTCCCCCTGCAGCCGGGTTCTCATTGGGCGATCAGGAAGGCCTTGTCCTCCTTGATGTTCATCATGTTCAGTGCGTCAGCGTGGGCGACATCGAAGAGGTTGCAGAACATCTGCTGGAAGGAGGCTTCCCTTGCAATCTGGGCATCTGAGCGTCGATTCTTGTTCTTCTTGAGAAGCTTGTATTCGCCATACAACTTCTCTAGCTTCTCAGTGATGTGGTCTCATCTCGTCGTTGGAATCCGCGCTTTCGTCCACAAGATAAGCACTTCATCAGCAACGGCCGTGACAGCCTCCCTCGTTGTCATTGCCGCCTTCGTGCTCAGCTTGTGCAGAGTCAGGCCGAGGACGTCGCCGATGGATGGCAGCTTGCTCCCCGTGAGTGCAGAGACTGGCGTCACAAGGAAGTTTTTTGAATGTGTACTGGCCATTTCACCAAAATACCTGGGGAAGATACATTGGAAACGTTTAATACCAATTCTAAAGGCAAGCCCCAAAAAAACACTAATCTGTCAACGGTGAGAGCAACACCACACACAATCCGACCCTCTCAGCAAGGCGTGTCAACGGCCCACATAGGGGCATAACTTCAACCTTCTTGAGCACAGGGTAAATATTATTATTTCTCAATGACATTTTAACCACAGTGTTTTTATGCATAACCTCACAGAATGAGACCCTGGGAGCAAGAGAAATATACGTTTGAAAATCCCCCTCTATGCTTGAGGACCACCCTAATATATATATTCCAAATAGAAAAAAAAAAAATAAAAATATTCAGCTCTTTCTTTAACCTTTGTGTTAACCTAATGCTGTTTAACTTTCATTATCTGATTCTATTTCCATTGAAGAATCATTATCACTAGATTGATTAGAGCATATAGTTTCAATATCACAGGTACTGGTACTTATTGCAGATTTGGATGTTGACAAAGCCAATGTAGCACCATGTTTTACTTCACTTTCTTGGAATTTTGCATTTTGGGATATAAATACTAGCTTTGCTGCTCTGTCTGTGCTTAATCGGTTTCTTTTGGCTGTATGGATATTACTGTATGTGCTAAATGATCTCGGAGGTAATGAAAGGGCGAAATAGAGGTGTATGAGTTTGTGTAGGTATATATGTGAGTATGCGTGCGTATGTATCTGGAATTCTGGATGTATGCGTGTGTATGGGGTATATAATAGATATAAATATGTGTATATAAGTATTTATATATATATTGGTATATATGTATATGGGTGTATGTGTATGTATATATATATGGATGGTCTCGGGGGGAAAAATGTCATTGTGGGTCTAAAGGATAGTTAAGTGGGAGATTCAAAATCCGAGGCATGGATGGGAGAGTCGGAAAGGTTGGACAATGGGCAGTCAGCTCCCAGCCAGTGTTCTCGCAAGTTTAATAGATCTCAAGATACAAGACTTTCAGTGCAAGAAAGAGGCCAGTTTTTTTCTGTAAATAGGCTGAAAAGGACATTCTATACTGGTACCATATGGCCTATTTTATTATTTATTTATTTATTTTTATAATATATATCATTGCAAAAGTATACCTTATAATTAAATTGGCAATATCTATATTAATTATTAAGAAAAACAAAAAAAGCTAAAAAAAAAATGACAAAAAAAATATGGACAAAAAAAATGGTTTTTTAACATCACTATTTATACTAAATGAATATATAATTAAGCTACCGACAAAAGATCTGTAAAAGAAAGAGTATTTAATAATTCTTATCTGATCGCGATTTGGCCGACTTTTTTCCTTTTTTTCCCATGGTGTGTGACCACACTGTACCTGATCTCCCGGAGGAAGGGAAAATGAACCTTATTTTATGATAGATTTGAGAAACAAACAAGGCAAGCCACGTGCACTAACCTTGGATTAATCAAATAATATAGTACTGAATAAAGTCAATAAATTAAATATATTCGTTAATGAATGATTAGTAACAAAATAATTTAGTTAAGACACCTCAACAAAAACCACTTATTCAATTGATAACACTGGACACTCGATAAAGCAAGTCTGTTCACAAGGGAAGACTGATCACTCAGTAACCAAGGTACGGGGTGTTGAGAGGCGACATGTCCCCTCCTGACCCCCTGTCCTCCAGACTAATGATGGACTCATATACGAGCCCAAATCAGTGGCAAACCACCTAGCTTCTACCTTCGCCGCCATTTCCTCCTCTGCAGTTAGTTCCCTCGTATCCACCCCTAAAAATAGCTCCTCTTCACCATCCATAGACAGCACCTACAACTGGTTGTTCACCATGCGTGAACTACAGGCGGCACTGGCCTCTCAACGATCCCTTTGTCCGGGCCTGGATGGTATCCCCTACTAGGCCGGGCTGAAACTCAAGATAGAATTAATCAGTCATTAACAGTTGGCTTTTGATATAAAAATAAGATTCCTGAAAAAAATAATTGGTGGCCACCAACGTGTCCGGCCACCCCCGTTTTTGTAAAAACATCTAATGCCGCACTAGAAACATCAGGAAAATGGCAATATCTCTTCTTCTGAACATGCTAGAGAGATGGTTTGCATACCAAAAGATGCAGAATTTGATTTAGAACAAATTATTAAGAGTGGTATTTTTTCATAAAACCTTTAGTTTTTTAGTTATTTTAGAAAAACTAATTTTTGGGGCCCATAGACCCCCTTTCGACGGACCTTAGTGACAAAAGAAATTCTAAAATAAGCATGATTTGGCTTTTTGATTACTAACATTGCCCTAAAAGGATGTTGACATGGACATAGTGATCACATGATATGACTTTTCCTTGTTATCTTGCATCCATTATGTTTGATTAAAGAATGCAATTACCACTCTCTTGCTCTCTGACGGGGTCTGCTCCTTATGAGGACATACCTCCGTGCACAGAGACTACCCTCTTCACTTCTATGCATGGCGATTTCAGAACTTTTACCTCAGGGATGGAGCTGGTACTTCACTGAAGTGGTCCGCTCCTCCCTTGACCTTTCCAACATGCCTGCCACATCAGTTATCCCCATTTCATACAGCATCTACCCCCTGTGGCTCATCACCCCTATCAAGTTTTGCAGGGACCTGTATGCCCTACCTAAGACTACCACAAGCACTACGGTATACAGGCAGGTCACTCTTCCAAGAACACGCAACCCAACACCCAGACAGTCCCCATTTATACAGATGGTTCCGCTTAGAGGCTGGTATGGCTGCCTCAGCAGTGATACTGTCCCAGCATTTTTTCCGAGGCATCAGCCTGCCCCTCGAGACCTTTGTTTTCTCAGCAGAACTCTTCATGATTAAGGAGGCCCTCGACATTTGTGTGCACCCACTCTGCCAGCTCCTCCTTCATTTATTCAGATTCCCAAAATGCACTTCTCTCCCTAGAGAGATTTAACCCCTCTCACCCACTCGTCCGACACAAGACAATCGCCTTCTGCTGGGTCCTGGCACATGTCGGCATCCAGGGTAATGAGGAGGCGGACTGCATGGCAAAGACGGCCTGCTTACTGCCAGCCTCCTCCCAGCCTCTCCCTTTCTCCGACTTCTTCCCGACTCTCCACTCCTACTTCCGCTCCATCTGGCAATGGGAGTGGGACCAGGCCACACAAAACAAACTCCACAAGATCAAACCACAATTAGGATTCTGGGCCACCTCATTCCACTGTTCCCACTATAAAGAAGTGATTGTAGCTCGTCTCTACCTGTGACACACACCTGCATTACTCATGGTCACCTTATGGCTAAATCGCTGGCCCTGCTCTGTCCTACCTGCCATACCCCTATCACTGTGGTACAGTTGGTAGAATGCCCAAACCTGTCTGCTCTTCATTGCAGGTGTTTCCCTCTCTTGACCAAAATTCCTATACATGAGCGTCAACAATTTATACTCACCGAAGGCCCCCCATTTTTCAGTGGAAGCAATTTTCCTTTTCCTCACTTATTCCCATTTGCTTCATTGTGTCTAAGACCATACCCCTCCTACCCAATATTCAGCAACTGAACCTTACTCACCCCCCTAGTCTACCATCCCCAACTCAGTAACACCACCCACCCGCTGCCCCGCCGAGATATGTATGGTACCACTTTCACTAGGTACGAATCAGCGATAAATTAAAGAAAGAAAAAAATAGACTTTTCTAAAGCATTTACATGTTTGATCATGGAATCATAATACATAAACTGAAATATATGGGAATAACAAGAAAAGTAGGGAAATAGATATATTATTTCCTTAGTGAGCAGCGGCAAGTCATTGCAGTACAAGGAATATCTTCATCAGAATCAGAGGTCCTCAGCTCAGTACCACAAGGAACAGTATTAGCTCCTCTTCATAATCATGCTAACTGACATAGATGAGGATGTTACCAGAGACAGCACAATAACATCCTTTGTGGATGACACAAAGATCAGTTGAAATATAAGAAGCCCAGAAGATATAGGATCTCTACAAACCAACATAAACAGAATCTACAAGTGGATGGAAGACAACAATATGAAGTTTAACACTGAGAAATTTTAGCTGTTACAGTGCGGAAAAAGAGAAGACCTAAAATCCATGGAATATTCCCAAATGGACAGGAAATTTGGAGAAATTCTAGAGCAAAAGATTTAGGGGTTGTAATGACAGATGATGTGAAATTTGAAACACAAAATAAGATAGCAGTAAACACTAAACAGAGCAAAGAGAATAATGGGTCAGATATTGAGAACCTTTAAATGAAGGGATAGGAATGTAATGATTCCTCTACTGAAAACCCTGATCATACCCAAATTGGAATACTGCTCAGTCCTAACATGCCCATATAAAAAAGAAGACATTAGGCACCTGGAAGGGATCCAAAGAAGCTTCACAGCCAAGATCAACGGGTGCAAAGAACTAAATTACTGGGAAAGGTTACACAAACTAGACCTATATTCACTGGAAAGGAGAAGCAGGAGATACACCATTATTTACACTTGGGAAAATAATGGAGAAACTAGTGCATAATCTTACTCTGAACCCTATAACTCCCCAAACAATGGTGGAAAGTAGAAATGGTAAACTGTGTCGTATTCCCAAATTAAAGGTGAGACAGGGAACATCCTTAACCCTGAAAGAAAATAGTTTTGTGGCAAGAGGACCAAAACTGTTTAATCAGCTGCCCAAAGACCTAAGGAACACGAAGGGAGTTGCTGTGGACATCTCCAAAAGATTAGATTAGATGCCTGGCTTACAACAATCCCCGATGAGGTGGGTGTACCTGGCTATGTGAGGTGGAGAGCACAAGAAACCAACTCGCTACTTCAGGCCAGGAGAGATGACAAGTTTGACCTTCGTGAAATGAGGAATCATCGCGCGGAACCTTTGTAAGGTAAGGTTACTCGCATTTTCAGTGCTGTATTTTTTTATATCATTAATGGCATCATGTACTTTATTTAATTAATATGTAACTATATATAATATTGAAAACATCTTCTATTTTAATATGATCATATTGATTTTTCATGTCCTTTTAAAATAAATAAAAATACAGTATAGCACTTAAAAAAGCTGTTACTGCCTGTGAAAGGGGCATGATAGTAGGATCCCCTTTGGTTGGTGTTTCAGTAATAAAAGTCATGTATCTCAAGGAACAGTCCTCAAGATTATGAATACATGCAAAAATAATGAAATAAAGAACATCAAATAAGGAATATAGTGAGTGTAAAGCAACACTGACAGAATGCGACAGAAGAAACTTATATGATAATTATGAGCTGTGAAGAATCAATCAAAACTGTTGCATTTAACAATAGTCCACGAAGACCAGTGTCAGTCATAACTATGTTATGGGAATTGTAGTAAAGCCTATTTTAACACCAACCAGTACCAAAGTTCTAATGAATTTAGAGTTGGGGAGAATAATGGGAACAACTCTGCGCTTATGTGGTGTAGTTTTTTTGGGTTTCTTTCCATGTATTCATAACTATGGGACTGTTCCTCAAGGTGCATGGACAATCACGCGACTTTTAATATTGAGACACCAACCAAACAGGCTCCTACTATCATGCTCCTTTCACAGGCAGTAACATTTTTTCCAAGCACCATATTTTTATTTATTCTCCAGGAACATGAAAAACCAATATGAACATATTAAAATAGTTGTTCTCAATATTATATGCAGTTATATATTAATTAATTTAATAAAGTACATAATGCCATTAATGATACCAGAAAATATAGCATCGAAAATGTGAGTATTTCCATTATTCTGTCCAACCCCTGTATATGTATATATGTATATATATGTATATGTATGTATATGTATATATATATATGTATATATATATATAGTATATATATATATGTATATGTACAGAGATGGGCAAGATCACCAACTTTGGTGATCTTGAAGATCAAGATCAGATCACCAGAAAAATGTGATCTTGAAGATCCAGATCAAGATCGTGATCTTGAAGATCACTTTCAAGATCACTTTTTAAGATCACTTTTATATGAATTGAAAAAAGTTGTACTCTTGTAGAGTAAACAAAAACAAATTATTTTGTTAATCACTCCTGAAAAGTATCACTCGTAATACTCCCCTGAGGGCTGAGGCAATACAAGCATCGCATCCTACCCATGTCACCTGATCTAAACCACGGGGATTGACGATTCCCCTTTCAGTTTTTCAGGTGGTAAACTTAAAACTTAGTATTATCATAACTTATCAGCAAAGAAAAAACTATTAAATGACCTACATATAGTTTTTAGTTCTATTTTTCTCAATTCTCATTTCACCAGGTCCATAACCCATTCAATGAATGGTCAGCATATATAAGTAAACATTTTTTACATAGAATTTAATTTTACAGTTTTACTGCAGTACGCAATTACTGACAATATAAGGGTAAAAACCGCAAGTTAAGAGTGTTAATTTAATGTTCAACCGCTGTAAACATTTGCTTTCAGCAAAACCAATTGTTCAAAGTTACCATCCGAGAGACGACTTCGTTTGGGGCTATGAACCATGCCAGCAAACGAAAACAACCATTCCACTGGTGCAGAGGAAGGTAGCGTGGTGTTATACCTCTTGAAGATCTTCTTTATAGCAGGATACCTATCTAAAGAGTCAAGTGCCTTACTGGTGTCCTGCAAATAATTGAGGACTTCCAAGTCTTCCTTGTTGTTAGGAGCAGAGAATGAGCCGTCCATAGTTCTGAAGAAATCGTCTTCAGATGATGAGTCTGAGTTCACCAAACTATTACCACTGCTGTCAGAATTACAATTTCTTACAGCCATTTGCAGCTTGTCTTTTACTTGAGACTTGATTGCTTCATGATCGCCGAAATTAGGCCCTTGCAACAATGATATCCATCTAAGTTTGAAATACGGATGAGATACTGAGGCCAAAACGGCATCAGTTACCTCCGGGCTCAACGACAAAAAATGACCAAATCTGGCATTGAAGCCAGAGACGACTGCTGCCAGTAATGGCATGCAGTGTCTCAAGCGCAGGTCGTTTGGTTGGATAGGCTCCAATCTTGCGAGGGCATCTTGAGTCACTAGGACTGTTGGAAGAAGACAACCGTAGTAGCATTCTTTCTCTGCCTGTAATTTGTTGAGGGCTGCTGCAATTGGTTTTAGAACAGACAAATATTCTGAAATAAATTCCAATTCATTGTCTTTGAGGATGGGTAGATTCAGTTCTTCAAGAGCTACATTCACGTCGTTCTTATGTTTATATATTTGGCTTAATGAGTCGTACATTGAGTTCCATCGGGTGACGCATGGGTACCTAAATTGGACGCCAGTTATTTTCTGTTTTTTCTGCTGACTTGGGTTTACCAGCAGCATTCCACAGCGCCAAACATTTTCCCATTGCAGAATGCTTTATCTTCTTTAGTCCAGGTGAATTCAGTCCTTTATCTGCATCAGTTGTTGCTACCAAGTTCAATGTGTGGGAGGCACATCGAATATGGGATGATAGTTTCACTGACTCCTCTCCATGCTCTCCTGAATGTTCAGGAAAGTTGCTGATGATAACCTCTTCATCTGAATCTTTTTCATCATCATCTTCATCTGCATCATCTTCATCAATGTCGTCAGTACGATTCTGAACACGAACACCGAACTCTTTAAAGCATTTCACCATGTTCGATGCATTGTCGGTGACTGTAGATACAACTTTTCTATAAGATAAACCATGCTCCGAGTTGATCCTGTCCAATATTCTAGCAATTTTATCAAAGCTATGTGTTCCACGAAATCTTCGGCATGCCAGTGCAGCTGATCCTCGCGACAAGTCATCATTGATCTGTAATGTAAGAATATAAAATCAATGTTTGTATGAACATTTTTTTAAGCTTAATTTAATAATATTGGTTAGACACGCACCAGCTAAACTGCGCCACCAAACATTGAAGAGAAGAACTATGTGATATAAAGGAGGCAATTCAGCGATGAGTCGCCTACCATACCACCACATCAGTGACCCATCCCATAAGAGCAAAATGTGGAAGAGTCCATATTCACAGCCTGTGAATATGGACTCTTCCACACTTTGCTATGAATCAGACACAATGACAGAATCAGTGAATTAGTGTGAAATTACTGTGAATCACAGCCAAATGAAGACTCACCAAATTAATGAATGAGGAACACATGTCAAATAATTGAAAAGATTATACTATAAGTCTATCAGACTATCAGTCTATCACCAATGGTCAGTTTATCAATTATATAAAAATAATACACTAAATCAATAGCATACCCAATGCGCAGTGACTCCCATGAAACTGCGGTGATTAGTTGACCATATGTCGCATGTAACACACACATGGTCAACTGCTGCCAGTTTTGCTTGTATGTCTTCCCTCATTGTACT